>SNQJ01S0010791.1:52205-63420 GCA_010110895.2 Picea sitchensis | reverse complement strand
GAGTCTTCTATTCTCGTTAGGTTCACACGTGGAGGTAAATACCTCCCGCAACTACCATAATATTAACATTATGTGTGCTACCTAGACATGAAATAAGATAACCCAAGTAGAGCGATATGTCCCAAGAGTGAAAAGGGAAAGTAAAAACCCTTCAAGAGTAAGTGTGAAAGTGATATGGTTTTAGGGCTTACTTCATGGCTAATGGTTTCATTGAATCTATTCCTACGAGCACCTTTGTGGAGGATGCACTTGCTCTTGAGTTACCCCATATTTATGTGCTATTTTTTTGTTAGGCTAGGAAAATAGAGTTCAGATGATATCCCATTTTGCCGTGGGGGAAAAACTCTCCTCATAATCAACACCTTCTTTCTGTGCAAATAATTTTTCCATGAGCCTTGCTTTGTGCTTGTCAAGTGAGCCGTCTGATCTATACTTGTTCTTGAATACGAACTTGCAGCCGATTGGTTTGGTTCCAAATGGAGGGTCCACTAACTTCCAAGTCCCATTCTTGATGATAGAATCATATTCCTTCTGCATGGCTTCTTTCCATTCATCATGAGAAGTGGCTTCTTTAAAGGAAGTCGATTCATGGTTAGTGGATAAATTCAAATATCAATTGTATGAAACATCCATGTCATCTACATCACCTGAGTTTGAATTATCGACATTACCTCCATCTTGTTTTGAGGACAATCTGGTTCCTGTCTTCCCGACCTCATCATGATGAACACTTTCAAGTGTTTTTGTAAGCCATTTTGGTGGAGCTTCCTGAGATGGTCTAGGTTTCTCAGCTGATTGAGATGGTGCCGAGATCTCATCAAGCCTCAAATTTTCAATCCTCTCGATCACATCATCCAACTGAACTTTTGGTTTTGACGAATTGGTAGGAATTTATTCATGTGGGGAAGATGGTGCTTCATAAGGAGATTCCAAAGATTGACCCAAGATAGGGATCCCCCCTTCAAGATGCATAATCTCATCATCAAATTCATGATATGTCTTTACATGAGTGAATCTGTCCAGATGATCAAGTTGCTTCTCAATAGTTTCATCTTTCTTCGAGGATTCAAGAAAGATCACATCTCTAGAAATGATGAACTTCTTGTTTGTCTCATCGTAAAAATGATATCCCTTGGTGGTATTTGAGTACCCAAAGAAGATGCACTTCCGACTCCTTGCATCAAGCTTTCTTCTTTGCTTGTTAGGAATCAAGGCATAGCAGGTGGAACCAAAGACCCTAAGACGCCTCACTGAAAAAATGTGACCATACCACATTTCATAAGGAGTCTTGTTTTTAAGAGCATGATATGGACACATGTTTTTGACATAAACTGCACATAGAATTGCATCAACCCAAAACATCAATTTAACATTCTTGAAAAACATCATGGAATGAACCATATTTAGGAGTGTCCCGTTCATTCGTTCAACTACATTGTTCTGTTGGGGATTGTATGGAACTATGGCTTGATGTTTGATCCCATGTTGGTGAAGGTAGCTTTCAAATTCATTATGTATATTCTCTTCCATTATCAGTGCGAAGAGAGCCAATACCAAACTGAGCTTCATTTTGAATCCATACATGAAATTTTTTAAATGTTTCAAAAGCTTGTGATTTATCTTTCAGCAAGTACACCAAACACATCCTGGTGTAATCATCAATAAAAGTCATGATATATTTGTTTCCATTTGCAAAAGGAGCATGCATAGGGACACACAAATCAGAATGAATTAATTCAAGTTTTCTACATGCTCTGGAAGTAGAATCATGAAAGGGTTGTTTGTTGTGTTTTCCAAGGATGCAAGCATCACATTTCTTCAATTTCCTAGGAATAGTAGACAAACTAGAAACACCATTCTTTCTCAACAAACGAAGACTGTCATAATTAATATGGCCAAATATAGCATGTCACAAAAGACTAGATGAAATTATACCCGAGTCATGATGAGAGAGGTATGCAATAGTGTGTGTACGGACAAATGTCCCATTCAACATCAACAATTTTCCATCTTCCATTTCGGTCATAACATGCATGTTATCAAAATCCTTTCATATTTCAACTTTGCCACYGATCATATGAACACAGTGACCTTGCTATCTGATGTGCACCATGGACATCAAGATCCTTCGCAACTCAGGAAGATAGAGTACATTGTGTAAAAGAAAATCCAGGAGTCCATGCAACTTAAGCCTGATGGTGCTCATTCCCGATGRCTTGAGACTTGATCTGTCTGCAAAATACACTACGCCATCTACATTGTCATCAAAGTTTTCGAAGAAATCACTTTGAAATGTCACGTGGGAGGTTGCGCCTGTGTCAAGAAGCCATGCATCTCCCCAAGAAGCAAATGAAGTATTAAACAAATCTTTAGTTACTCATATATTGCAATGGGAAACCACATAATGAATAGGTGCTTTACCTTTTGTCAAGTCTTTATCTTTGTCTTACGTCTGATCTTACTTGTCATTGATCTTCATTGTGCATGTATTTGCTTCATGTCCATTCTTTTTGCAACGCAAGTCAAATATCTCATGGGGATTATGCCAACCCCCCTACCTCCAAGGTTCTTCTTTCCAGCTCCTTTCATTTCTTACTGTCAAATGGAAGAAAGAAAACAATAAATCTTGTTGAGTCTTGTCGTTATAGGCAGAAGCTTATGTTCATAACAATGGGTTCACGAGAAATCTTGTTAGTGCAAACCTTGACATCACCTTCTAATTGAGAAAGCACTAATATAACTTAAAGGGAAAAGAAAATTTAAGTTTCCTAGTGAAGATGTCGCCTATGTCGCATCAAGGAAACCACAAGTCGATTCGTACCAAGGAAGCCATAGTCAAGTTGCACCAAGGCAGCCACAAGTCGAGTCAAATCACACCAAGGCAACCACAGGTCGATTCAAGGCAACCATAGGTCGAGGCCACGATCTCGACACTTCTAGGCATTGGCATGAGCTGATAGGCTACGATCCCTTCATGGCTGGTGGAGAACTTCATTTTACTGGAGTCTACGACGTATTCACCTCCTGTCGACAACTTTGTTTTCAAATATGGGTGCGTTCCAATGCACTTCTGAAGGATTCCGCGTTGATTTTATAATATGATCCGGGACGAGACGCTCTCACTATTCACAATGGGATCCATTAAGCTCAAATTATAATATCAGAGAATAGCTGTAGCACGTTTCGACTTATCATGATGGAGGTACCCCAAAAATGTAACAGTTCTAATATTAAAAACGCAGAGATGGGACCATCGAAATCTTATTAGGGTTTCGGGGTAGTGAAAGGCCATGCAAACCTAACATATTTCATAACGAGCGATGGTGAGTCTCTACTGTCACAAATATGGAAGAAATTGACGCTAACGAATATGGGATTCAACCAATATGGGAAAATGCGTTGCACTGACTCTTGATTCTGTTTCAAGTAGGAAAAACATTTAACATACGAGGGTTTCTCTGAGAGGCACACAGATAGTTTCACGCGGGGAGAGAGGGTTTTGTAGAAGGAGACAGTTAGGGTTTCTGAGAGGCAAGCAACAAAATGTGGTCACAGGGAATATACAGATAGACAAAGTGCGTGGCAGAACGATAGAGACGGCAGAGGGGCGCGAGAGAAAACACTCATGGCGTTAGCCTGCTTTGATACCACTGTCAGGCCAGGAGTGGTAAGAAATCTTAACTCCACATTGATGCTTTGGCATTAAGATAATAGGTGCATAAATACAAAACAGAGGTTTCCTATCACCTATGAGTCTTCATGTTTACATTACTGTTATAAAACAAAATCCCAAGGATTAGAGCTCAAGAGCATTGAAAGAGTAGAGCTCAAGTTTGGACCAGATTTTGTTGGTCCTCTTTGCTATCATTCCTTTATTTCTTTAGCATCATTTTCTTATTCTTTTCATAGCAGCTGCGAAACAACCTCTGGGCCTTCAACCCCTCTTCTCATGAGAGAATGGACAATGACCCATGGCTGAAGTTTAGTACACTATGAGAGGATCCATGATGGAAAGTGTTAAGTATGGAGGGGAGTAGAACGTTACCCTTGAGATCCCCCCTAGTAGTACCCCTTTTCCATGGGCAGTAACAACATGAGGCTAGGGCACATAAGTTAACCACCAAGGTGAAACAAGGCAATTGATACGATTTCCCAAACCAGTGATCCATTATCCAACTTCAACCAAAGATCCTCATGGTAACAATGGCTTACCATCTCCCGTACTGTGGTTGCTTGAATGTGATGAGCCTTGGTTGACCTGTAGCTATAAAAGTGAATGAGGGGGGTTGTTGGGCTACCATCTGTGGACATGTTGATCATCATCATGGTCAGGATCATGTTCTCCATTGCGGGCCATGAGACACGATCTCCTCTAGTTACCGCTAGGCATGGGGGGTAACATGACTCACAAATACCCCTTCAAATTAATGGGGGAAATGTTAGATACCTAATCTTTAGGGATTGAGGTACATTGTAAATATCTTTGTAAATATTAAGATAGGAGAAATATGAAGAGTCATAGGTGAATAGGAAGAGTCRTTCAAACCTCTTGGAAGATGAAATCAAAGGTCACTTCCTCTTGTATATATGCATTGTTGGAAACCTAATATGCTAGGGTTATGGTATTAGTCACTTGTGTAGGAATGTGAAAGGTCAAGTGACAATGTAACAATTGTYGGGAGTCCAAGAGACCTCTTGGAATACAAATCCAAGGGCCACATCATTGTATTTATACATGTATCATATTAATGAATAAAATACACTTCACATTTATCCAATTTGTGTGTCCAACAATGGTATTAGAGCCAATAGTTTTTTAGGGCTGATTCGCTATGGTAGTCATCCATAACATCTGAATTCTACATTTGTCCATTTGTCTTCCTTGGGCATTTCCTTTCGGATACAAAAACGCTACTAGAATACCATTAGTATGCCATACTCAAAATTATTTGCGCCATAATATGTGCTCTTGTGTGTTGAGATCCATTCTACCTGCAAGTCTGTCGCCATGCACATAAACGCCTCTCTGCCATCCCCTGCCTTCCAGTCTATCTTGGGTGCACCTGCATGACCGTTCACATTTTTCTCTTAGCTATGCACAACCGTTAGGTTTTCCAACTATCTTCTCGGTCTGCAAATCCTTCTACAGGGCTCTCCTGCATGAAATCCTCCTCATGCGGCTCTCCCGCATGAAATCCTTCTCAACGAGTTGGCCACATGGAAGATCAGTGTTTTGATCTTCATCCTTGCGATCATCGTGGAAAGAAGAATCATCCTTCAAACACATGTTTTAACAACAAGAAACCTGCAAGAGTAAAGAACCACTATGGGTGGATCCCTTCTTAGCGATGGTCATCAATAGCCAAGAACATATCTCAATGATATTGATGAATTCACTCTTGAGTATTGACCCATCTTGTAGTGAAAGGATTTACATCTTCTCACCTTGTACCTAACAGGGGGAACAACATTAGCGATTGACAATCATGCTTCAAGTTTCAAAGTCCCATCAATCGAGCAATAACAAGCGAGCGCGATTGGTTTGTGGTTTTCCTTAAACCATCACTTAGTAGAATACTTACAGCTTCTGCTAGACAATGATTTATAGTTTTCCTTAAACCTCCACTTGGTAGAAGACTTTCAACTTCTAGTACAAAATAGTTTATAGTCATCTTTAAACCAACATTCAATAACACTTCCAATTAGCAGAAGACATCATTTTCAACTTCTAGCTAACTTAGGAAATGTTCTAGGAACGATTGAGCTTAGAACCAAGTTCTAGAGTTTGTGGTCATCCTTAGACCACCAGACTGGTTTGTGGTCTTCCTTAAACCACCATCACCATTCGGTTTGTGGTCATCCTTGTTGATATTTTACATAAACAACTAGCAATTATAGTTCTTCTTTCGTTATTACAATTATTTAGCACATCAACTACATATATAAGATCACTGAAAGAGAGACAATCACATAAACAAGATAGACATAGAGATTATCCTGGGAAACCCTCTCGGGGAAGAAAGTCCAACAAACTTCTTCTAAATAGATTCTTCAACCAAGAACAATGCCAAGATAGAAAACAAAAGGTCCTTTTGCTGCATCACCCCTCTCTCCAAAAATTGAGCACCTTTCTCTCTCTTATGCTTGAGTGAGATGAGTGAGTGAATGAGGCGTCTTGCCTCTCTTATTTATACACAAGTGACATACCCTCTTTAACTGCTAGGGCCAACTTGACAAATGTCTCTTGATTATACTTTACAGTAGCCACAATAGGGGTCGACTTGACAATTTGACTTTATTTAAGAATAAAGGCCACAATGGGGCCGACTTTACCAATACAATATAATAATATGCTTTTAGGGTTTTTGCATTATCAAGTATAATAGGAGAATATCTTCCGCAACTACATATTCTTCAACACTCCCTCATATCTGGGAAGGTATTCTTTTGGAACAATCTGCTTCTACATGTCTGCACACATCGATCATTGTTTTGTTGAATTTCATGAATCTATATATCATAAGAAGTTCTTCACTTTCACCAGTCTTTCGTAGTGAAGTAATATACCAACTTGCATTGAGGTTACCAACCTGTGTTGGGGTAGAGTACCAGCCTGTGTTGGGGTTACCAACCTGCGATGGGGTAGCGTACCATCTTGCGTTGGGGTTACCGACCTGCGCTGGGGTAGTGTACCAGCCTACGCTAGGGTAGTGTACCAACCTCCATTGGGATTACCAACCTGCGCTGGGTAGCGTACCAACCTGTGTTGGGGTTACCAACCTACACTGGGGTAGTGTACCAACCTATGTTGGGGTTACCAACCTATGCTGGGTAGATCTTCGCTTCCCTTTACTGGGGATCACATAACTTCCCTCTACTGGGGATCACATCATCTCCCTCTACTGGGGATCACATCTCACTACTAGAGAAAACAATCACTTCTCACTGCTGGAGAAGTCTTTCTGGATCACTCCAAGCTTGTCTATGAAATAATTGTACTTAACTATGGATAGGGGCTTGGTCAACATATCTTCTACCTGTTCGTCGGTGGCGATATAATGGAGTCTTACTACTCCCTTCTGTACCATGTCTCGGACATAGTGGTATTTGATCTCAATGTGTTTTGCTTTTTCATGAAACATAGGGTTCTCTGTCAACTTCATACAACTTTGGTTGTCACATAAAATGCAGGTTGTCTCTAATTCGAGATCAAATAGCCCTGCCAACAACTTTCTGAGCCACACTGCTTCTTTGTTGGTTGAGCATGCTGCAATATATTTGCTTCAGCCGTACTGAGTGTCACACTGGTTTGTTTCCTACTAAACCATGCAATCACAACTGATCCTAGACTGAAGCAACATCCATATGTGCTTTTCCGATCTACTACACTACTGGCCCAATCTGAATCGGCATAGCCATGTAGGCTTATCTCCTCATATGAGGTATATCTGAGACCATAATCAATTGTACCCTTGAGGTACCTCAATGTGTTTTTACGCAATCAGGTGAACATGTATTGGCTCAACCATATACTGACTCAAGGTGTTCACCGCAAAACATATGTCTAGTCTTGTGTTAATCAAATACATCAGTGATCCGATCATCTGTCTATATAGGGTGACATCTACTGTTTCTGAGGATTTATCACTTAGCAACTTCAGATTTGTCATCATGGGCATAGGCATGGCCTTGCAATCCATCATATCGAACCTCTTCAAAATCTCTACTGTATATTTTCCTTGGTTTAGGAAAATCTCATTTTGTCTTTGCCATACCTCTAGACCTAGGAAGTAGTGCATTATCCCTAGATCTTTCATCTCGAATTCTGCAACAAGCTTCCTCTTTCTCTCGACGATGGGATTCTCTTCTCCTGTCAGAAACAAGTCATCTACGTATAGTAATAATATTACTGGACTTCCATCCTCAACCTTGTAGTATAGGTTGGGATCTTCTTTACTTTTGGTAAAGCCCAAACTCATCAAGAAGTTATCCATTCTCCCGTACCAAGCCATGGGGGCTTGCTTCAAACCATACAAGGCTTTCTTTAGCCTACACACATGTGACTATTTGTCATGTGTCTCAAAACCTTGTGGTTGCTCCACATATACTTCCTCTTCTATATCACCATTTAGGAAGTCCGTCTTCACGTCCATCTGGTGTACCTTCCATTTCTTTTCTACAGTTATTGAAAGTACAATCCTAATGGAAGTGTATCTTTCTACAAGAGAAAAAGTCTCCTCATAATCAATGCCTTTTTTCTGGGAGAACCCCCGTGCCTCAAACCTTGCCTTGTATTTTTCAATATTGCCATCTACTGCATGTTTTATTTTGTAAATCCATTTTGGGCTTACAACTGATTTCTCTCGTGGTCTTGGAACCACATCCCAAACATCATTTTTCAAAATGGATTAGTACTCTTCAATCATGGCATCCTTCCATTCTTTCTTTTCTACAACATTTTCATAACATGTAGGTTATGTATCAATGATATCACTAAGGATTGCCACGTAACTGGAATAGGGTTTTGGTTTCTTACTTTCTCTATAAGTTCCTTTTGAAGCACCGTATTTTTCTACATCTTGTATAATCCAACAGACCCAAGTTGACCTCTTCTTTCCTCTAGGTGGATCTGTGGGTCTTTGTGGCTCTGCCATGTCATGATCTTCTATATCATGTTCTTCAAGTACAATATCAATTCTCGAGTCTACAACTCTTGGAGCTATCTGTTCTTCATCATGGTCTTCATCTGTATGACACTTCCTTGAATTGTTGAATTCTACATCCTCATCGAAAGTAACATCTCTACTAATCTCAACCTGTTTGTGACCAGGGATGTAGACTCTGCATGATTTCAATGTTTCACTGTAACCGACAAATATGCCCTTCTTTTATGAAGGGTCCAATTTGGATCTTTTTTCCTTGGGAACATATACATATACTGGACAACCAAATATTCTCAACTGGTTGACTTATGGCTTCTTTCTTATCAACATTTCTTCTGGGGTATTACTCCCAAGGACACAATGGGGTGTTCTATTCTGAACATACATTGCAATCCTTGCTGCTTATGCCCATAGATGTTTCAGTAAGTTCTGATCATGAAGCATGGCCTTCATTGCTTCCATTATGGTTCGATTCTTTCTTTCTGCCACACCATTTTGATGAGCGTTGTATGGAGTAGAGAGCTCCCTCTTAATCCCAACTTCCCCACAGAATGCCTTGAATTCATTTGATGTGAATTCTCCACCATTGTCTGACCTCAATACCTTAATCTTCTTTTCAGAGAGGTTTTCTATGACGGTCTTGAATTCCTTAAATTTTCTAAACACTTCACCTTTTGTCTTCAAGAAGTAAATCCAAGTTTTTCATGAACAATGATTAATGAAGGAGACATAGTATACATAACCCAATGGATGAAGAGATGGACATAGGTCCACAGACGTCTCAGTGTATAATGTCCAATACCCCTTTGGCCTTGCTTTCACTGCTTGGAAATGGGCTCTTCACGCTCTTACCTTCTACACATCCCTTGCATATGCCTTCATGGTCCACCTGGATCTCAGGTAGTCTCGTCACCATCTTGCTCATGATCGGTAATGCCTTATAGTGTAGATGAGCAAGTCTTCTGTGCCATAACTCACATGGGTTTACGATATTGTGAACTAGGGTTGTTTTTTAGTGTCCTTTCAATTTGTATAAGCCTCCCTCTTGTTAAGGTTTAAGCCATTATTAGAGTTCTTTTCATTTCACTAGATAACAATAGCATAAATAGGATCACTGAGAAATACACAATCACAAGAGACACATCATTTATCCTGGGAAACCCTCATGGGGGAGAAAACCCAACAAAAACTTCCTTAATATAGATAGCCAATACAATGCCAAGAGATAACTCAAACAAATACAAAAAGTCCTCTCCCAAGAATGTGCCTGTCTCTCTCTTCTTCCTTCTCCAACTGCAGCTCCGAACTTGCTTCTTGATGAACAAGTGAGTGTGTGTACAAATGAGGCGCTAGCCTCTTTATTTATACAAATCTGGCAAATGTGGACGAAGGTGTCTTTTCACTGGCAGGGTCGACTTCTTATTCTGGGTGGTTATAACCACCTTTAATATATTCTAGGGTCGATTTCTTATTCTTCCTATTACAATTAGGTTTTGGCCAATCTGCAAAAGGGGATTTGGTCATTTACAATAACCGACATGATCAATCCACAAAAGGGGATTGATCTAATGAATAATACATCAATAATAATTAGAATACTCTTTGTCGTTACCTTATTTCAACACTCCCCCTTAACAAGAAGGGTATTCTACAACAACATCAGGCGAGAGAGACGACAACATCATCAACAACATCTTGGAACACCGACTGGCGTATCTATAAATCATCAGAAGTTTTTCTCATCATCCACATCGTCATTCACAATGGAGAGATGGAATGATATCATCATCTGCATCAACATGGATTAGTATAAAAATAATACATCATCATCACAACACGAGGCTGGTCACATCATCACAACAATTAAGCTGGCACACCACACAACAATTAAGCCGGAAACACCACACAACAATTAAGATGGAAACACCACACATCAATTAAGATGGAAACACCACACAACAATTAAGCTGGAAGCACAACACTAGGCTAACATCACCACACAACAATTAAGCTGGAAGCACAACACTAGGATGGCATATCAACACAACACTACTCCACCTTTCGAGGGAGGTCCTTTCGGACTATACCAAGCTTATCTCGAAAGTGCTCAAACTTTACATGAGATAGAGGTTTGGTCAACACATCAACAACCTGTTCATCCGTGCTAACATATTGGAGCTTTATGGCTTCTTTCTACACCATGTCACGGATGTAATGATATCAGATCTCTATGTGTTTTAACTTTTCATGAAATACATGATTCTATGTCTTCTTTATGCAGCTCTGGTTATCAAATAGGATCATGGTTTCTTTAATCTCTAGGTCGAATAGTCCAGTCAACAACTTATGAATCCATATGGCTTCACAATTGGAAAAACACGCAACAATGTATTATGCTTCCGCTGCACTGAGAGCAATGCTTGATTGCTTCCTACTCTGCCATGAGATCATGGCTAATTCCAAACTGAAACAACATCCTGAAGTTCTCTTCCTGTTAGAGACACTTCCAGCCCAATCTGAATCAGTGTGCCCACTCAGTGTGAAATCATGAT
>SNQJ01S0010791.1:21434-41706 GCA_010110895.2 Picea sitchensis | reverse complement strand
CATCAACAACATGTTTTATTTTGAAAATCCATTTGGAAGATACCACATCCTCGCTCTTCGGTTTGGGAACTATTTCCCATACATCATTCTTTATTATGGATTGGTATTATTCTGTCATGGCATTTGCCCATTCTTTCTTCTGAATGGATTCTTTAAAGCAGGTAGGTTCCTTCTCTAGGAGATCACACATCAAAGCTATATAACTGGAGAATGACTTAGGTTTCTTCACCTCTCTCGTGGTTCCTTCGGGAACACCATACTTCTCTCCATCTTGAATAAGCTCCCTAGCCCAAGCAGGCTTTCTCTTATGGGAGATCGTCATTTAAGGAGGTTCTTGAAATTCTACTATGTCATGATCTTCTAGAATTTCCTCATCAGGGGAAGCTATGACTTCCCTCACTGGTTCTGCAACTCCGGGAACCTCCCTCACCTATTTTGCAACTTTGGGAGATACAAGTTCCTCTTCATATAATTCTTCAAGCTGACATCTTCTTGATTTCTTGAGCACTGCATCTTCATCAAAGGTCACATCCCTGCTGATCTCAATGTGATGGTGACCTAGTATACAAATATCAAAGGCCTTGGAAGTCTCACAGTATCCCACAAATATTCCCTTCTTTTCTGAGGGTTCCAGCTTGTTTCTCTTCTCTTTCGGAATACGTACAAATACTGGGCAGCCAAATATTTTGAGATGGCTTACCTCTGGCTTCTTTCCGGAGAACATCTCTTCCAGGGTCTTGAACCCAAGTGCACTATGGGACAACCGGTTTTGTACATATATTGTTGTCTTTGTTGTTTTTTCCCATAAGCACATTGGAAGATCTTGATCATGGATCATGGTCTTCATTGCTTCCATTATCGTTTTGTTCTTTCTTTCTGCTACACCATTTTGTTGAGGATTGTAGGGAGTGGTGAACTCCCTCTTGATCCCGACATCTTTGCAGAAGTTCACAAACTCTTTTGAGGTGTATTCTCCTCCATTATATGACCTGAGTATCTTGATATTTCTTTCAGAAAGATTCTCTATCAAGGCTTTGAATTCCTTGAATTTACTGAACACTTCATCTTTTGATTTCAAAAAGTAAACCCAGGTTTTATGAGAATAATCATCAATAAAAGATACATAATATACATACCCACTGATGGAGGATGATAGCATTGGGCCACATACATCTGAATGAATGAGTTCTAAGACTCCTTCTACGTCGTTGTCTCTCTTCGAAAAAGAGTTCTTGATGTTCTTCCCTTGTGCACATCCATTGCACACGCCTTCATGGTCAACCTTGAGTTCAGGTAGACCTGTGACTGCTTTGCATACATATGGTAATGCCTTGTAGTTGATGTGGGATAATATTCTATGCCAAAGTTCACATGGATTCTCAATGGCATGGGTCATGGCTGCTTTTGAGTGACCCTTTAGCTTATACAAGCCACCTTCTTTTCCAATGACGATTGCTTCTCTCATGGTTTTTCCTTTATCCCACATAAGAACTTCTCCATCTATAAAGGCAACTCTGAAGCCTTTCTTTTCTAGAGCTGATATGGAAAGTAGGTTCTTTGTCAAACTTGGTACATAGAGTACATCCTTCATCTTCATTGAAGTCCCTGAGTTAATCTTGTAGCTTGATTCTCCTACTCCCTTGATGGGATATTGATAATCATCTCCAAGTGTAACCTTCTGAGAAACCTTCTTTTCTGAAAGGCAAGAGAGAATATCTCTTTGACCTGTCATGTGCTTGGACACACCACTATCAATGAGCCAAGTGTCCTCTCTAGGTGTTACCCATCCTGAGAGGGTCAAGATTAAGACATAGTCTTCAATGCGTTCTCTTATCATCTTTGTCGGTGGCTTTTCATCTTCAACTGCATGGGCATGGTAACTCTTATTTTTCCTCTTGTATTCTTCTCGTCTAGTTGGACAATGTCTCGCAATATGTCCCATCTTGTCACAATGATAGCATTGGTAAGATGAGAAGTCTCTTTCGTTTCTTTGTCCTTTCTTATGGAATCTCTTAGGTTGAGATTCTTTACGTATGAATTTGTTTTGGGGGTGAGACTCTTTATGAGTTTCTTTATGGAAGTAAGACTTCTTTCTTCCTCCTTTAGTGTGAGTGGCTAGGGCTTGATCTTCATCTCTTGATAGTAAAGCCTCTCAGTTAGTTACTCTTGATTCTTCTTGAATGCATTCTTCCCAAAGACTGTCAAATTTTAGTTTCTCCGTTCTGGCACAAATCGTTTGGATGAATGCATCCCAAGGTCTTGTGAGACCATTAAAGGCCGTCATTATGAGTTCGTCTTCATCTATGGTATCTCCAATTGCTTCTAACTGTTCTTTGAATTTTGATATTCTGGAGAAATATTCCTGGATCGATTCTCCTTTCTGCATCCTTGTATTCTTGAGTTGGGTTCTTAGATTCATCTTCCGATTTATGTTCTTTCCTTCATATAATCTGGTTAGGGCATCAAACATTTCTTTTGGAGTCTTCTTTGAAGACACTTGAGGAATCAAGCAATCTTTGATAGAATCTGCAATGATTCTTTTAGCCCTGATCATGTCCTTTTGGTACTTTGCTTTATCTGTAGCATCGTCGGGTCCCGACACTTCTTCTTTGACAAATATTGCTAGGTCATTCTCTTCAAGAATGAGACCAATCATATACTTCCAGGCACATAAGTTTTCCACACCTTCTAGCTTGTCAACAAGCTTAGTGCTTGCAGAAATCTTTTACCTGGAGCTAGGAAAATGACCAAAAATGAAAATGCTCAAAATTAAATTCTGAACTTAACAGGAGGTGCGCTTGGCTAAGGCGAGTAGCCTGGTGTGTTTGGATTTCAGAAAATCCAACTTTTTCCCCTTCAAGCTTGATTTGCGGATTTTTGGACTGGTGCTTTTGGTTTTCTGGTGCTTCTGGTACTCTGGTACTTCTGGTACTCTGGTTTTCTAGTACTTCATGAAAACTAGGGTTTCAATTTTCGAGAGATCTAGCCACTAAAAAGTTGCGCTGAGGATGCCAAAGTGATCCTTGAGGAAGGGCACACTTTTCTAGATGGTTTTGGGGATGAAATACTTCATCAACAAAAAACCCTAATTTGCATGTACGACAACAGTGACATTTTTCACTTTCTCTTGTGAAAGATGCTTCAGCTTATCTCTGATACCATGTTAAGGTTTAAGCCATTATTAGAGTTCTTTTCATTTCACTAGATAACAATAGCATAAATAGGATCACTGACAAATACACAATCACAAGAGCCACATCATTTATCCCGGGAAACCCTCATGGGGGAGAAAACCAAACAAAAACTTCCTTAATATAGATAGCCAATACAATGCCAAGAGATAACTCAAACAAATACAAAAAGTCCTCTCCCAAGAATGCGCCTCTCTCTCTTCTTCCTTCTCCAACTACAGCTCCGAACTTGCTTCTTGATGAATAAGTGAGTGTGTGTACAAATGAGGTGATGGCCTCTTTATTTATACAAATCTGGCACGTGTGGACGGAGGTGTCTTTTCACTGGCAGGGCCGACTTCTTCTTCTGGGTGGTTATAACCACCTTTAATATATTCTGGGGCCGACTTCTTATTCCTCCTATTACAATTAGGTTTTGGCCAATCTGCAAAAGGGGATTTGGTCATTTACAACTGACATGATCAATCCGCAAAAGGGGATTGATCTAATGAATAATACATCAATAATAATTAGAATACTCTGTGCAGTTACATTATTTCAACACCTCTTGGGCACCAATCACAATTGCATCATTGAAGGATTTCCCTTTTGGCCACATTAGAACTTATCCATCRACAAATGAAATTCTGAAACCCTTCTCTTCTAGAGTTGAAATAGAGAGAAGATTATTCCTTAACCCAGGTACGAGTAGAACATATTTTACCTTCATCAATTTCCTGGAATCGAACTTGAAGGAAGCTTCTCCTACACCTTTGATAGGATACTGATAATCATCTCCAAGTTTTACTTTATGAGGTGAGTCCTTCTTGATCAAATTTGACAGAGAGTACGGGTATCCCGTCATGTACTTAGAAGCACCACTATCAATGAGCCAAGTGTCACTTCCATGAGTGACGATTCCTGAAAGGGATGCGATTAAATGGTTTGGTTCACCATCACTTTTTCCCTCTGGATATTTAGATCTTATGAGATCATTCTCTTCTAGATTGTACCTCCACGCTTGGTAGTAATTGGATCCTTCAAGCTTTCCATCAAGCTTGAAACTGGTAGTCATCCTGCCCGAAACAAGTAAACAACAATTAATCTTTTAAGATATGGATCTAGATCTTACTAGAGAGTTTTGCTGAACCAAGATGAATTTTTCCATAGGAACTGCAGCGACTGCAACCAAACGTCCAAATCTAGGGTTTATGAGGAAACCCTAATTTTTCAATTTTTGGATTTTCAAATTCTAGTCCAGGGAAATGATGAACCTTGCTTGGGCGAGTTCCTAGGTGTCCTTAGATTCTCCAACATTCTCCAACAAAGGGTAAAATGTCACTCTAGGGTTTATGCAGAAACCCTAATTCTGCAACAACTGCAAAACTGAAAACTAAAACTTGGAGAGGGTGCGCTGAGGTTAGCCAAGACTCTATACGCTGTGAGTTAGTTTCTTTCAGGCCTGCTCTGATCCCATGTTGATATTTTACATATACAACTAGTAGTTACAATTTTTCTTTTGTTATTACAATGTTTTAGCACATTAACTGCATATATAAGATCATTGAAAGAGAGATAATCACAGAAACAAGATAGACATAAAGATTATCCTGAGAAACCCTCTCGGGGAAGAAAACCCAACAAAATTATTCTAAATAGATTCTTCAACCAAGAACAATACCAAGACATAAAACAAAAGGTCATTTTGCTGCGTCACTCCTCTCTCCAAAACTTGTGCACCTTTCTCTCTCTTATGCTTGAGTGAGATGAGTGAGTGAATGAGGCGTTTAGCTTGTCTTATTTATACACAAGTGACATGCCCTCTTTAACTGCTAGGGCCGACTTGAAAAGTGTCTCTTGATTATACTTTACATTAGCCACAATAGGGGCCGACTTGACAATTTGACTTTATTTAAGAATAAAGGCCACAATGGGGCCGACTTCACCAATACAATATAATAATATGCTTTTAGGGTTTTTGCATGATCAAGTATAATAGGAGAATATCTTCCGCAACTACATATTCTTCAACAATGCTTAAACCACCATCACCAATCACTTTGTGGTCATCCCAAAACCACCAGATTCAGAGAGCACATTCAACCATCAACAACTGCACACTTCCATATTTCAGCTGCCCACTTCTAGACTTCAACTTTCTTCTTGGAGTCATATACACCCCTTAGGATTAAGGGGGGGAATATTGGAAACCTAATTTGATAGGGTTATGGTATTAGTCACTTGTGTAGGAATGTGAAAGGTCAAGTGATAGTGTAACAGTCGTTGGGAGTCCAAGAGACCTCTTGGAATACAAATCCAAGGGTCACATCATTGTATTTATACATGTGTCATATTAATGAATAAAATGCGCTTCATATTTATCCAATTCGTGTATCCAACATGCATGATATGAATTAATGAAAATTATTTGTCCATGGAGTTACTTATTCCCTCTACCCATCCTTGGCCTGACATATTGACTAGACATTGAGAGGTCAAATGTTGGAGGCTTCACCTAGAACTCCATTCCAAGAACTGAACAACCAAGAAGAAAGCTTGGAGAGTCAAGTTCAAGGGGGAGGAGGAGTTGCTTGCACTTGCGACACAAGGAGAAGTTGTTGTCCAATGATCTATTGTAGCAATGAATGTCATTTCTAGCCATGAAATGGATAGCGGGATTATGCTAAAGGCAACCCCTACTCAACTCTTATCTTCCATCTTGCAAATAAGGCACCCTTCTTGGAGATTTGCCAAAGGAAGCTTTAAGGCAAAGAAGAAAAGATTGAAATGAGTTGAATATTTGGCAACCAAAAGCTTGCAAATGAGGTTTGATTAGAGTTGAATCCTCGTTAAAATCTCTTTCTAAACATTCTAATAAGCATTTAATTATTTTTTGACAAAGTTGAATAAATGTCCAAAAATTCCCTTGAAAATTGAAATGAACCATTATGATGGTTGGCCTTCCAATGCAACCCATTAAAAATGAAGGCTTTGATGAAAAAGAACATGAAATGGAATAGAGAGGATGAAATGAAGAAGGGCAACAACAAAAATGAGAGCTCAAAGAAGCAATTTGATTAATGATCAGAGGAGAAGAAGACATTAAGTCTATCTCACGATGAATGAAGATTGTTGTTGAGCCATGACCATTTGCAAATTTTCTTCTAGTTAGTAACAATACACTAAATCTGTGTACAACTCACCCTTTTGTATTCAATTTACTACTTAATAAAATTCCCAATAAATTTGGTTTTTCCATTTGGGTTCTAAGATAAATCTATGTTGTTATGGTGTGCTTAAACGTTGTGTGTGATTGATCACTTTATTTTGTGGTAGATCTATTTGTTATTCTCGTTGCATTGTGGAACACAGTGATGCGAGTGAGTAGTGCTCACTTTTGAAATCCTGCTTGAACATTTGCATATATTTGTGTTTGCAACTGGACAAAGTGTGGTTGAATACATATATATTTGTAGTAGCTTGAATGCTAGGCATGAATTTTGTTTGAACATATATGAAGTTCTGTGTAATAACTTGCAAGTTGCAAAGGTTATTATTCCTTTTAAGTTTTGAATTTGACTCATTCTTGGCATGATAGAATTTTAGTGTTATGAATGCCAAGTTAGAAAATGGAGTGCATTATAGTTTTAATTGTTGTGTCAACGCAATCAAATAACAAAGTTTGATAATTTGTTGGAGCATGCACATATATATGAATGGGTGATGTGTATGAATTAGAGTGCATTGAAATCTATCTAGCAGAGTTGTAGTGTGCAATTTTAACTCATTGTTGATAGAGAAAGTAAACAAAAACCCTGAGCCGAAATATGAACACGGGTACCCATTTAAGCATAGAGAACAAAATTTATTTCCACAGAGGATCCATGTTGACAAAACAAACAAGTCATAGGCCCATTGTTTACAGATCACTGTCCGAGGGAAACACATTGGAATGCAACACAGAGAGTATTTAGATATATCAAAAATACCTTGTAGTTTGGTATTGTACTAGAGAAAAATGATAACTTATGTTGAAAGGTTTATCAAATGTAGACTAGGCAAATGATATAGATAAAAGGGAATCTACAAGTTATACTTTTACCCTTGGTAGTGGAGTAATTTCCTGGGCAAGTTAAAACCAACTTTTGGTAGTGCTTTCAACAACATAAGCAAAATACAAAGCAATTGTTGGAGCAACTTATGAAGCAGTGTGGTTACGCAGAATGTTAAGTGATCTGAAACTTCCACAAATGTAGCCTACAACTTTACACAGTGGCAACCAAACTTCCATCAAGATGACATAATTCAATTTATCATTTGAAAACAAAACATGTCAAAATTCAACATCATTGTATTAGAGAACAAGTGTAGAACAAAGAGATATAACTGATTTATTGCAGATCCCAAGACCATGTGTCATACATCTTCACCGAAACACTCAATGTTATGAACACAAAAATACACATAAATAAGATATTAATAAATATAATAATTAAATGATAATTAATAAATATAATAATTAAATGATAATTAATAAATAATAATTATTAATAATGAAAAGACATGGCTATTGGTTATAGGCACCCGAGTATATAAGCAAGCCCTCATTTCTCAATTGTAATCATCTTATTTTTATTCATTATTCAATATACATATTATTTCAATTCTGTAGCTCCTGGGCTTTTTGTAACATTGGTATCAGAGTTGGTCGCTCCCCCGTATCCCAGTCATTCCCCACACCCCCCACGTTTTTTCCCCTCACCGCAGTTTTTCCATCCCCTGCACTCCCCACATTTTTCCCATCCCTTCTTTTCCCCTCACCCACAACACCCTCGTTTTCCCTCACCCCGCAACCCCCGTTTCCGTAACTCTCCCCCACAGTCTGAACTCGCAACCTTCCCACCCTCCCGTAACTCTCCATAAGCCTCCCCGCCCCCTTGCGGCCTCTTCCCACTCCCCCGCGACCTGTTTCAACCCCCTCTCCACTCCCTCGCACCCTCTCGTAAACCTCCCCCACTCCCTTCCGTAACTCTCCCCCAACTCTCCTGTAACGCTCCCCCACCCCTCGCAACCTCTTCCGACTCCCTCATGACCTCTTCCCACACCCTCTCCACTCCCCCACTCCCTCCTGTAACTCCCACAACCCACACCCCCTTGTCAATCCCTCCCATAATTTCATGGCTACTGCAGTCACACCCTGTCACAACCCCCACAGATCCCCGATCACCTTCCCCACTCACCATTATTAAAACATATATACAGTCGTACGTTTTCAAAAGGAAGCCTCCTTTATATATATATATATATATATATTATTTATTTTTTAGATATAAAAGTCAAATTAAAGTTATTAAAGACTTTAAATCTATATTAAGAGATCGAGTAGTGAAGGGCATCATAATCAAGTCAAAATTGCGGGAAAGTATTCACCCCCAAATACTAGAAAAATGTCAAAATTAAGAAACCAAATCGAAAAAATAGACCAAGAATGTAAAAATGCTTGATAATTACTCGAAAAAACAGTACAAAAAACTAATGAAGAGTTGTGAGAGGAAATAAAAATCAGCAATGAGGCACTCAAAGAAGAATTGACCCATAATCTCAAAGAAAAAATTTCAACGGAGGTAAGAATTGAATTACGAAAAGTCATGGATAATATAAAACAATATCTTAAAGACGCTATTTTTCAGGAACTCGGGGTTAACCTACAACGAGTCTTGAGAAACTTTAAACGAGAAAAAAATGAAGATTTGCAACAAACTCTGGTTGTGATGACACAACATCGGGAAGAAAAGCTTAATGAGCTTTTAAAATTAATAAAAGGCCAAGGGCACCAACAAGACACCCAACCACAACCAAGTGACTCAAGAACCTCTAACACATCACCACCATCGTCGCCACCACCTCCCTACAATTCAAATTCCCAACCTATATCACAACATCAACCCTGAATGATTTACCCTCCCAAAGCTAAAATTGAATTATCAAAATACAATCGAGGCAATAACTAGTGCGTGGCTTGGTTTAACAAAACTGAAGAATATTTCCATATATATAATATTGCAATCGATGAAGAAAAGGTTAAATATGCATCCATGTACCTCGAAGGCACTGCATACAATTGGTACCTATGGTGGAAAGGAAGAATCCAATCATACACTTGGAAC
The DNA here is from genome assembly GCA_010110895.2 of Picea sitchensis. Classification (NCBI taxonomy): domain Eukaryota; kingdom Viridiplantae; phylum Streptophyta; class Pinopsida; order Pinales; family Pinaceae; genus Picea; species Picea sitchensis. The sequence goes on along the minus strand of SNQJ01S0010791.1, from coordinate 32,369 downwards.
TCCTTCAAAAACGATTTTTTTAAAAGATTCCAGGGCATTTCGGAGCAATTTTTTTTCTCAAAACTCACCAGGTTACAACAAAAAGGCAGTGCAGACAAATTTACACACCAATGGGAAGCCCTTGCCACCCAAGTATTTGGATTATCTGATAATCAATTACTCCAATGTTACATAGGTGATCTCAAACCACATATCCAAGACCAGTTAAAATTGCATGAGGTTACATCTGTTGAAATAGCAAGATGCAAGGCAAAAGCAGCAGAAGAAAAACTAGAAGACCAATCAAGATTCAACAAGTTTTATTCAAGAAGGAACATACCCCAGAATGCAAACACAGAAATTGACAAATATATACCACCCAACCTATGAGAAGCTAAAAGAAGAAATTTGGATAACCAAGGAATAAGAGAAGGAAAATGTAAAAACTGTGGAGAAAAATGGGACCCAAGACACAAGTGTCGCATAGAAGACAATTCAAAAAATTTATATACTTCTGAAGAAGAAAACAACGATGAATCAGATTCAAAAGAATTAGTTACTGAAGAAATGGGAAACAACCAAAATGAAGTCTCAAATCTCATGGGTAACGACACACCAAGAATATCATTAGCAACCATCACATACATTAGCCAACCAAAAACTCTCAAATTAAAAGGACACATAAAAAAAAATAAGGTCACAGTATTAATTGACACGGGAAGTACCCACAACTTTCTCGACATCAATGTTGCAAGGAACCTCAAATTGTTTGTATATCTGGTCCTAGACATGAAGGTAATGGTTGCAGATGGTAAGAAAATAAAAAATGTAGGATAATGCCATAAGGTGAAACTCCAAATTCAAGATTTCAATTTGGAATCCGAATTTTACACCATACCCCTGGGAGGAGTAGACATGGTTTTAGGAGTTCAATGGTTGCAAACTTTAGGCACATACTCAATCAATCATCAAGAGCATTTCATCAAATTGAAATGGCAAGAGCAAACATATAAATTATATGGTTTTCAACCTCCCCAAACACAAGTTGTATCATCCCAAAAGATGGAAAAGCTGATCCGGAAAGGATCAACTGCCTATTTTATCTAATGCCACCAAATGGAAATACAAGAATCATAACATGACTCTAGAAACTCAGAAATCCAAGATCTAATTTGAAAACACAAGAAGGTATTTCAAGACCTCCCCATCAAATTACTACCACAAAGAATAATTGAACATATAATTGAAGTTAAACCATGATCAAGTCCAGTCAAGGTTAGACCATACAGATACCCCCATCATCATAAAACATAAATAGAAAGATTAGTTCAAGACTTGTTAAAATGTGGTGTTATCACAAAAAGTAGAAGCCCATATGCAACCCTAGTTGTATTAGTACGAAAGAAAGATGGTTCTTTTAGATTATGCATAGATTATCCTGGTCTTAACAAGATACCAATCAAGAATAATTTCCCCATTCCCTTCATCAACAAAATGTTGGATGAACTTCATGGAGCCAATTTTTTTTCAAAACTTGATTTGAGATCAGGATATTACTAGATTAGAGTAAGATTAGAAGATGTACCCAAGACCACATTCTAGACTCACGAAGGACACTACGAATTCAAGGTAATGCCCTTTGGGCTAACTAATGCCCCTGCTACCTTCCAAGCAACTATGAATGAACTATTTCATCCACACCTAAGAAAACACGTCTTAGTCTTCTTTGACGACATTCTGGTGTACATCAAAACATGGAGGGAACACATCAATCATTTGGGACAAGTATTATCTATTCTAGAAAAAAAATCAATTCTATGCAAAAATGTCAAAATGTACATTTGGCAAGGAGGAAGTAGAGTATCTTGGTCACATTATATCCAAAAAGGGAATCAAGGTAGATCCAAATAAAATCAAAGCAATTACAGAATGGCCCAGGCCAAAGAGTATATCTAAGTTAAGAGGATTTTTAGGCTTGGAAGGATACTATCGAATATTTGTAAAAAACTATGCTCATCTAACTGCCTCCCTAACAAATCTCCTAGAGAAAAACACCTTTCCATTGAATGAAGAATCTGAAAAATGTTTTGAAAATTTAAAGAAAATTATGTCCACAACACTCGTGTTAGCTACACCTAACTTTTCGAAACCTTTCATAATCGAATATGATGCCTCAAGTTTTGGGATCATAGCAGTCTTGATGCAAGATGGACACCCAATAGCATTTGAAAGCAGGAAACTAAACAAAAAAAAATTCTTACAATCCACATACAATAAGGAAATTCTGACAATCATGCATGCATTAACAAAATGACGACAATATCTCTTGGGTAGCAAGTTCTTGATACGTATGGATCATAATTACCTACAATATTTGTTACAACAAAAAACATTGACTACTGAACAACATAAATGGTTAGAGAAAATTGCCACATTTGATATGGAGATATTACATAAGAGCGGAAAAGATAACATAGTTGCTGATGCCCTCTCACAGAAAGATGAAGAAGCACACATTTTTTGCAGTATCCCTAACCAAAAATGGGAAGAAATTTCAATGGATTTCATTGAAAGATTACCCATATCAGAAGGAAAAGATAAAATCTAAGTGATAGTAGATAGACTAACCAAGTATGCACATTTTATGGGAGTAAGAAAAACAAGCTCTGCAAAACAAATAGCTGAAGTCTTCTATAAAAACATTTATAAATTACATGGTTTCCCCAAGGTCATTGCCAACGATAGAGATGCCAAGTTTAAAGGGAACTTTTGGAGGGAGTTTTGCAAACAAATCGAGACATCTCTTAATATGAGTTCAACTTACCATCCTCAAATAGATGGCTAAACATAAATTGTCAACAAATGCTTAGAAACCTATCTTCGTTGCTTCGCCATTGATAAGCAAAATAAATGGCTTCAATGGTTGCACCTCACTGAATGGTGGTATAACTCCACATATCACACATCGGCTAAAATTACACCATTTCAAGCTCTTTATGGATATCAACCACCATCTTGGAAAAAGTTAGCCACAAATCAAACAAAAGTTGCATTAGTAAAAGATCATTTAGATGAAAGTCAAAAAGTTGTTCAAATACTCCAGGAAAACTTAGCAACAACAAGAAACATAATGAAGCAACAAGCTTACCAACACCGAACAGAAAGAGAATTCGAAGTTGGAGAATGAGTATTTGTAAGACTTCAACCCTACAAACAATTCTCTTAAACACCAAGGAAAGAATAAATTGGCTCCGAAGTTTTATGGACCATATCAAATTAACAAAAAAATCAGTTACATAGCTTATGTGTTGGAATTACCAGATAAAAGCCGTATCCGCAACATTTTTCATGTATCGTATCTAAAAAAAAATTTAGGGCAACACCACAAGGTGCAAACAATGCTCCCTATGTTGGATGAAGAAGGAAGAATCGTTTTAGAACCAGAATCCATTATTGTCACTAGAGGAAAAACGTTGCGATCTTGCGTAATCAAGGAATATCTTATTAAATGGAAAAACCTTCCAGAAGAAGATGCAGCATGGGAATCAACACATTTTCGCCAGTTACACCCGTCGTTAACAATGCTTTGAGGACAAAGCAATTTTAAGGGGAAGACAATGTTATGAACATAAAAATACACATAAATAAGATATTAATAAATATAATAATTAAATGATAATTAATAATAATGAAAAGACATGGCTATTGGTTATGGGCACCCTTGTGTGGGTTTATAAGCGAGCCCTCATTTCTCAATTGTAATCATCTTATTTTTATTCATTATTCAATATACATATTATTTCAATTCTATAGCGCATGGTCTTTTCGTAACACTCAATAGGGAGAAGTTCAAAAAATTTCAAGAGATGTTTGAAGTTGTGGAAAATGAAATCAACATTAAGAGGGGGTGTTTGATATTGTAAAGTCTATTTCATTAGTAATAAGTCTATTAAATAATAATGTAATATCATAGAGTGGAAATAGGTCGTATGCAATAAATGACATTATTGTGAAATCAAATTATGAAATTAGGTGAATGGTTCCTCACGAGAATAACAAAACTTGCTAGATATATATACAACACCACCTTATGTAATTGAATAAACATTGATATAATACATCTCTCATTTAGACTCTCTCACTTGTCTCTTCTTTATTTTTCATGACATAATTTAACACAATGTGTGTGTATTGCCATGGAGGTCATTGTATACATAATTCAATCTATCTTATTCATTATTTATATATATTCTATCGTATATAGATTTATGTTTATTGTCTTTCTTATTTTGGGTATTTCTTTAGTAAATGAACTTTGTTCATTTCATAGACCTTATAGCCTCTAATGGTACACCTTTTCTTTGCAAATTTTCTCCAGTTTTTATAGGCCCTTGCGACTTCATGAAATTAAAATTAATCATTAGTCTTAGTTCATTAATAATAACCATTGTCGTTACACTAGGTGAGATAATAGTGTATGCTTGTGATTGTATGTAATATAAAGTGTTACAAAGTTAATTTTTCTTTATAGGAACCGATAAATGTGATTGGAACAAATATACAATAGCCTAGTATCATTAGGTGCAATTACAACATAATTCAGTAACTTGGTGCCATTTGTTGCAAGTACAAAAAAATCTAGTAGCGTAGCTTGACACAAGCACAATTGTCTCAATGCCCAATAGCTAAGTAGATAATACCAAGCACCCAAACACAAGAATCCAAATGGTAACTAACTTGGATAATCACTAGGCACAAAATCTAAATAATAACTTGCCCAACTATTAGCTATTGCACGAGTGCCATTGCTAGTGTAGGATGGAAATTGAGACCCATATTTGACAAATTATCCACTTTTCCATTATATCACAAATTCACTTGTCTCTCATGTAAAGCTAATAAAGTTTTTCTATTATCCATAGGTAAATCAATTCATCTAGGTAAAAATGGATATATCCCTTACCTCCTTAGAGAAGCGTGGCCAAGGGAAACGATGCTCCAATTTTTGCAACTCAATCATGTTTGACAAATCTATTAGCATTCATAACTCATTAAAGGCTAACTAAATGACACTAATATTGAAGATAGAATATCCGAGGACAAAAGAAGGTACACGGATCCAATATTCATACTTCCAACGATTTTGTAATCTTACATGTGCCCATATAAATGGATCTATTCACTTATTGTTCTCATTTATCATTTCCATAATTCTCTAAAAGTTTTTTATGCATTTTCGATCTAATTTGGCTTATTATGAATATTGGAGTGTGCACACAAGTTTTGCCATACTTTGCATTGTTATGCTATTCTAGAGCAGCAACCCCAAACGGAAGCAAGATTCAAAGTAGACAATTGCAAGACTCCCAAGGGACCAAAGTTTCATTAGGGTTCTAATACAAGCATTCCTGTGAAATACCATCTACAAAAGAAAGTCCCTTGATGGATGGAAAACAAACCATTTCTGTAATTGATGGGATAACAACCTAATCTGGTTACTAGTTACACATCATAAGCAAATAATCATATATACAGTGTATCTATTTATCTACAACATACATACATAGATGAAAGGGGGACAAGTAATCATGGACCTAGCAAACAAGGAATCTTTATTATAGTCATAGCCCCTGTATCTCCATCTATACATGACAAACCGATGACATTTTATAGTGCTTTTACAAACAAAGGTAATTATAATTACCATAAACTACTTTTGGTTAGTCGACTAGACAAGTTGATCCAATGACCCGATCCACTTGGTCGACTACATACATACAATTTAAACTACTCTTTTGCCTAATCAACTAGTTGACTAGGGTGCCTACAACACCATCTTACAAATTTTTGTAATCAAATTAAAGCCATACAATCCAAATACATTCAACTACAGAAAGGTCATTCTCTAAGCACTCCTTATTGTTGTTATGTTCTTCTTCCTAGTCCTAGTGACCTATTTTGGTCACTCATGAACAATAATATAATTTCATTTCATTTTATGGTTTGGAAGTTTAATACTTCAGCTATTGTATAGAGGTTTGTTAACTTTCCACATTACATTAAGAAAGGCACATTTCAAGTTAGTGACATTACCCTAGTGACTTGAAATAACTCATTATTAAATGGGCATCCTTACAATGTAGTAGTCCATCCATAAGTCTGGCTTTTGCTTGCTTCCACTACACAATATATTTCCAACTTTAGTGATTGGAAATTCAGACCTGTGAGCATTTAATTCCCTGTATAATAAAAACAAATAGAGCATTTAATTCCCTGTATAATAAAAACAAATAACTATATCTGCTACTTGAACAATACTTGGAAATATAACCAAATTATTGCCAAAGGAAACTTCATCTGAAATGAAAACTAACAAATCATATTGAAAAAATATTCTCGAAGACTAGTATATACCCTGAAGTCTCCTCCGACCATGTTTTCATTGTGTCTGAGACTGTTGAACGACATCACATGACTTTGGATATTGGACACACACAGCTAAATTCACAAGGACTGTGAATGGTAAAATCCATCCCATGGAACAATGCATGAACCTACTCTCACACTTAAATAAGATGCAAACATCTTCAATTTCAAATAGATGGATTTTCAACCCTGATTAAAGACAGTAGTCTTGTCCCATGCAATGAACTAAATACCAAGAACATAATGTAACCATATTGCAATAACAAAGACTCTTGAAAACGCTATTGTAAACAAAGAATTATATCTGTTACTTGTACGATAATTGGGAATCTAACCAAATTATTGCCAAAGGGAATTGGATCTGAAATGCAAACTAACAAATCATATTGAAGAAATATTCTAGAAGAACTGTATATACTATGAACTCTCCTCTGACCATGGTCTCCTTGTGTCTGATACTGTTGATCGGCTTCACGTGACTTTGGATCATTTGACATACACAGCTAAACTTGCAAGGACTGTGAATGGTAAAATCCATCCCATGGAATACCACATGAACCTACTCTCACACTCAAATAAGGTGCAAATATCTTCAATTTCATGAGCTCTTCTTGTGAGGATTTCCAAAGACGCTTAGAGATTGCCAAAACTCGAAGACTAGAACCTCGATCCTGAAATTAAATCAAGGATTGTCAAAGAAACGAACCAGTAAAATGAGAATACCACAGTTATGTTGGCTACTTAGCAAAAGGCCCATGTTTGAACAAAGGTGACTTGTGGGAAAATAAAAATAACGAAAAAATACTTATTAAACTATTAAACATAAGCCAATAGCTACTTCCTTTCAAAATGCATGCTACTCTCCAGTACATGCCCTTCTCTACTTGAAGAACAGAACCTAGCTGATTACATGGCAAATAACTTCAATCTAGACAGGACTTTGTTGCTGTCGATGCATCCAAAATTCTAAAATACTCATTCCTATATGCTCACAAAATTCGATATGTTGATACAAGAACAGCATTATCAATAAAAATTCCTACTAATTTTGATTCCATATTTTAAGTCACTTAGTTGAAGAATAAATGACAATAAAAAATGTAAGCAACAATTGTTGGAAAATTGGTTGTCATTGATGTCAACCCTAGAAGAATACCCGAAGCAAGTCAAGAATCCCCAAAGTTAATTAAAGAAAAAGAGTATGAAGGACATTGCAAATGCATGCAAAACCTCCATGGATTGATAGTCTTTGTCAATCCGTTTCCTACGGTAGGTGGCACGCCACGTGGTTCTTCACGGTTGAGGAGATATGCCCTCTTAAAGATGATCATGTAAGGTATGGTCAAGAAGCCTTAACACCACCCCAGAAGTAATGGAAAGAAGCTCCTACAAGTCGGCCCAAGTTTGCAATAAATATTAAATATGTTGATTGGTGAAGTCGGCCCTAATTGACCCCAATTAAATTAAAGTCTAGTTGGCAAAAGATGAAGTCGGCCCTAAAAGATAGAATATTTTTATTAAAATAAAATTAGTGATGAATTATTAAAGTCGGCCCTAATGGATGCAAAATCTAGTATAAATAGGCACTAAAGGAACTCATTCTATATACATCAAATCAATGACTTAGGCTTATATCTGAGGCAAGCAAGACGCATTTTCTGAGGCTATAAAGTTGAGGTTGAAGTCTGTGCTTCTGGGCATATTGAGGCCTGTTCTGAGGCCAAATCTGAAGCGAACTCCAGGCTTGTTCTGAGGTGGTCTCCAAGAGCATCAAGGCGAGTTCTGTGGTGAATTTGTGGCTGTCTGTGGCTAGGACAAGGGCAGAGCTGAGGCTGTAATAGAGGGCGAAAATTTCAGAGCATTGCGGCGAATTTCTGAGTCTTTTCCAGGTCTGTCTTTAGACCAATTCCTGAAGCAAATTCAGGTCTGTTTTGAGGCCTATTCTGAGGCAAAATTAAAACAAACTTAAGGTGAGGTTGAGGAGTGCTTGGGGCAGTCTTTTGTGCAAGTTTCAGCACAGATTTCGAGGGTATTCCAGTGTAGTTCAGGCTTGTTCTTAAGAGGAGAAAGTAGCAAAAGAGGACGTGGAAGAAAGACTCAGAGGCAGGGGGGTAGACACAACCAAGGTGTTAGATCCAATCTTCACTATACTCGTTGCAAAAAGAATGGGTCGCTTGAAGTGGATGACTGGAGAGTCCCATGGGAGAAGATCAAAGAAGATCAACATAATCAGAAAGATGACAAAGGTAAACCTTCAGAACCAATGAGAGGTAAACAAGCTAAATTTGCTCATTACATTGTTTCCCATTGCAATATAGGAGTAACTGAAGATTTGTTTAACACTTCATATACTCCTTGGAGAGATGCATGGCTTCTTGACACAGGTGCAACCTCCCACATGACATTCTAAAGAGACTTCTTCGAAGACTTCAACGACAATGTAGATAGCGTAGTGTATTTTGCATATAAATCGAGTCTCAAACCTTCGGGAATGGGCACCATCAGGCTCAAATTGCTTGGACTCCCTCATTTTCTTCTGCATGATGTGCTCTATCTTCCTAAGTTGCGGAGGAACTTGCTGTCCCTTGTGCACATCCGACAACAAGGCCACTCTGTTCACATGTTCGATGGCAAAGTTGAAATAAGGAAGGATTCAAACAACATGGTTGTCATGACCAGAATGGAAGATGGAAGACTGGTGAAATTGAAAGGAACATATACACAAAATGCTGCATACCTTTCTCATTGCGATGAAGGTATAATTGTCAATTTGTAGCTCAAAAGGTGTCTCAACTAAGCCTATGTGCCCAAGGCTAGCTGATAGACACAATTAATTACCCAGATCAACTTTATTAATTTTATCCTAAGTTTTAACTTAGAAAAAGTATAAAAGTCATTTAAATGACTTTTATTGATTTTTCACTCAGATTTCTGAAAAGTGACTTTTTGGAAATTAATAATTCACTAAAGTGAATCTTTGGAGGCTTCTAGAAGACTCAAGAAAAGGTGTGTTAGAGTGATAAAAGGAGGCTGAGGGTGAAGGACATAACACATTGTGTGTTGAGTTGATGAGTGAGGGCACTAGCTGAGGAAAAAGAAGTCGATTCTGCAGAGTGAGAAAGGGCGACTTAGCATAAGAGGAAGTGAGCTAAGTGCAGGCAGTTCCAATAGAGACAGAGGCCGAAAAAGAAGGGCCGATTTTTCAGGGCCGAAAAAATAGGACGAGTTTGCTTTCCTGTAAGAAATTTCTGAATTTTTTCTGCTGCTGTAAATTGCAATTTGTAATTCTTTTGAAGCCAATAAAGCCCCTCCTTTGCTGGTTTTCCCCACACTAGGGTTTCTAGGGTATTTAAGGTGTCTTCCTATTTTATGTACTTGGTTTCTATTTGCTTTTGCTGTTCATTTTAGTTAAATAACTTAGTTGTAAATTTAATGCATGATTTTCAGAAGTTATATCAGCATAAATAAATTTCTAGGTAAAGAAAATTCATTGGCATTTTATTTCTGTTTGTTGAGTTTAAAGGAAATTAACATGGTATCATAGCTCAACCTTTGAATACATAAGAAGCCAAGTCCATTTGCTGTGCAGACCAAGTGTAAATCAGCAAGGGGGTCGAGTTACCAAAGAGGGTGTGTGAGTCAGGGCAGCTGTCATAATGGCCAATGCAGGCTTGAGGTTTGAGGATAGGTTGGAGGGAGCTTCAAACTTCAGTCCTTGGAGAGAGCGAATTGGGTTTCTATTGGAGGAACAAGGATTGTGGGAGTTTGCTGAAGGGACAACAATACTTCCAGCAAATCCAACTCAACAACCAGCTCATCTCAGGAGAGATGTGAAGGCTAGACAAATCATTATTGATGGAGTCAAAGACCACATCATTCCTCATCTGTCTGGCAAGAAGACAACTAAGGATATGTGGGAGGCCCTAGTTAAATTGGACCAGTCAGATAACCAGAGAAGGAAGATGCTGCTCAGGGAGAAACTCAGAAGCACAAAGATGGCCAGGGGAGAGTCAGTTGTTACATATCCCACCAAGTTCACTCATATTAGAGATGAACTAGCAACTGTTGGGGAAATCGTGGATGAGACAGATTTGGGGAGGACATCCTTAAATGGCTTCACCAAGCAGTGGGACGTATTTGTTAGAGGTGTTGTAGCATGGGAGAAACTCCTTGATTGGGAGAGGTTATGGGATGACTTCACCCAGGAGGAGCTATGAGTTGGTACTTCATAGGCTAGCCAACCAAAGAGTGAGGATGAAGAGAATCTTGCCTTAGCTAGAAAGGGAAAGTTCAGAGGAAATAAGGGCCCTAGTGCGGGTCGGACCTCTAAGGGAGAAAATAAGAAATATTTCAGCAAGATTAAGTGTTTTTCTCGTCACAAACTAGGCCACTGCAAGATACCAGATATATAAAATATGCAGAACAGAAACGAAATGCTAGAAATGACAGAATAACAGTAAAATATCCAGCATAATCTTCACAATACACAGAAATGATATACGAAATAGCAACAGAAATAGCACTTTGAAT
>SNQJ01S0010790.1:49469-96645 GCA_010110895.2 Picea sitchensis | reverse complement strand
TTTTTTTTTATATATAAGGAGGTCTTGGGGTCTCATTCCAAAACCAAGCATTAGAATGGTGGAAATCTACCCAAATCCCTTTCCTTCCTTGCCCAAGTATTTGCAGCCTTCTTTGAGTTCTTGCCTCAACATTCCCTCTCTAGCCCTTTTCTCCCGTACAATCCATTCCCTTCCCTTGAGGTGATCAAGCTGATTGTGAGAGAAGGCATTTGGAAGGTGCACTTGGAGCAATTTCAAGAGGAGCTCGGACCAGGTTCGCGGAGCGTCGACCTGCAAAGTTTGTAATTTACAATCTTTGAATATTGAATAAAAGAATCTCTTTTCCCTATTTCAAATGATGGTTTTTATGTCTTTTCTTTGATTTATGCATAACAATTTACATCTAACCCTAATTGATGAATAAAAATAGAATGTTTGGAACATTGTTTGCATAAGTGTTGATGCAAGTCAGCTTTGGGAGGAGACCAACATCCAAGTAAGAAACAAAGCTCGAGGAGGTCAGCATCGAACATTTGGACTAAAGGTACAACTTCTGACTTACTCTTCTATCACTTTCTTTTTATCTACGTGGAATGTTTGGGGTAGTGTAGGAATTATATTATCTTTTTAGGGAGTTCATAGCTCTGTCTATACTTAGAACCCTAGTATAGTTATATGGAGATTTTCCCGCTAGCAGAATTGATGACTCCACTGGGGAGTCTCTCTAGAGTTTTTAGAGGGAGGTTTTTAGGTTTTTAATTGGATTCTTGATTGCCTTTTGAATTTCAGTCAAGTTCACTAAGTCTTTTAAAGGTCTCTAGTCACCTGCAAGGTGCCTACCATCTTTTCCTGCCCAGTCAGTCTTCCTTTTTCTTTTTGAAAAGTCTCATAGATGTACGCACTCTTCTTTGGATCAACCTGCGTACATACATGCCCTGCACAGTAGACAACCCACGTACATATGAGGCTACTAGTGCAACAACCCACGTCTCTGTGTCTTGAAATTGTTTTTTAGCAAAGAGAGATATTTCTCTTTCCTGATAGAAGTTTAGGCTTCTTATGGATTTCTTGGACCTTCCAAAGTCTCTGTTTTTGGCCTTAGCTTGGGTTTAAGATTCGTTTAATTTGTTTTCTCGACTTTATTTTGTTTTCCCTATAGGCGTTGTTTTTTATAACATTGGTTCGCCAGAGTCAGTGTGTGAGACTTTTACGGACTTGAACAATCTTGCAAGGGGAGAACCTGTGCATAATATATTCATGGAAATTTTTTCCAAAGATTCCAACCAAGCAAACCCTTCACAAGGGGATTCTTGTGATTTTCCTCTCTTCATAAACGTTGGTTTCCCTTTGATGGCCACTTTGTACATTCCTGGGTTGAATGTGGGACTACTGGTTTGGTTGGGTACGATTCCAAATGTCCCGAATTCTCTTTACACTTCTCAGTTAAGCACCTTAGGTCATGGGAATCATGTTGATGTTCCTTTATCAACAAAATATCCTCCTCCTCCTTCTACCTTCTCTGGAAAAAGTATAGCTAATAGTAACCAGAAGTCTAAATGAAATAGAAAAAGGAAGAATAGGAAGAAGAGATCACCAACCTCTGCTATTCATGTTGGATATAGGTCTTCGACCTTTGCAAGTCATGTTGAAGACCAACACCTAACCTCTACAAGTCATACTGGGGGAAAACAACTAACCTCTGCTAGTAGTGTTAGAGAGTTGTCAACAACCTCTGCGAGTCATGTCGAATACCAACACCCAACCTTTGCAAGTCATGCTGGTGGAAAAACACCAACCTCTGCTAGTCATGTTGGAGATAGGTCAACAACCTCTGCGAATCATGTTAAGGACCAACACCTATCCTCTACAAGTCACGTTGGGGGAAAAATTCCATTCATTGCTAATCATACTGGAAATAGGTCTGTAGCCTTTGCAAGTCATGTTATTGACCAATCACTAACCTTTGCAAGTCATGTTGGAGATGTGGAACCAACCACTACAATTCATACTGGGGGCATGAGTCTCGTCAATGCGAGTCATACGAGTGATATGTCAAAAACCTTTGCTAGTCATGTTGGGGACAAGCAACCAACCACTACCAGTCATGTTGGGGGCATTGATTCTGTTCAGAGACCTAGACAGATAGAACACAAGCCTAAGTTCCCTTGTAAGCTTTGCAAGGGAGATCACCTTACTCATTTATTCCTTGGCCTTCCAGAGGTACGAATATTGTGGTCCATGTCTGCAAGCTCTTTTGATTCTGAGTCTTCTGAGGTTTCCTCACAACCTATTCAACCAGTGGTTGAGAAAGTGGTCCTGTCGATGCAATCTTAGGCCGATCCCACTCCCTTTTTGGGGGGTGATGCGCCTTTAGACCATGTTGTATCACAACCTATTCAACTAGTGGTTGAGAAAGTGGTCACGCCGATGCAATCTTCGGCTGATCCCACTCTTCTCTTGGAGAGTGTCGAGTCTACCAAAGTGGTCACGCCGATGCAATCTTTGGCTGATTCCACTCTTCTCTTGGGGAGTGATGTGTCTACCGACTATGTTTTTAGCATTTCCAGCTCAATACTTTTAGAACAAGGGGGCATATCGCTAACTTCTATCACACCCCCTCCAATTCATAGGATGGTTTCCTTTGATTGGAATGACCTTGTTGAGCCTTTCCTTCCTTCTTATGCACCTTTTCAAATAAAGGTTGAAGTTAATTCAATTTTTTTATTATCGATGTATTGTGGATGAAGGAGCCTCCACAAGTATTTTATCCTCCTCGTCTTGGAGAGATTTGGGTTCTCCCGACCTTGTGTCTTCTTCGCATGAGTTGTTGGATTTTTACAAACGTCCTAGTGAATATTTGAGGATTCTTGCTCAATTAACTATATTGTTAGGTGGGAAGACTGTCCTCGTCGATGTTATAGTGGTGCAAGGACCGTTAGATTTGAATATGCTTCTTGGGTGTGATTATGTATATGCTATGAATGTTGTGGTGTCTACGCTCTTCCGGGTGATGCATTTCCCTCACAATGGAAGCATTGTCACTATCAACCAGTTGGCATTTGATACTCACCATCCTAATTCAATGTTAGTTCAGGCTGCCCCTTTATATGTTCTTATTATTCGTGTAGACTCTACCCCGCCACAGGTAAATTATGTGGAATCTTATCCTTGATGTTCAAATTCTTTTGAGTAGGAACTTGTGCAATCATGTTTTCCTTCTCGAGACATGGTCTAAAAAATTGATAAGTTTTTTTCTCCAACGGGGGCATGGGAGCCCTTGCTTCCCCCTCTTGGTCCAAGTGATATTGAGTCTCCTTTTGAGTCTGATATCACGATTTGTAGATCCTCAAGACCTTGTGCTTGTGATTCTTCACTGATAGACTCTACTAGTCCTGGCCAAAACTTCCATAATCATATGGAATAAGGTCAGTTTGCTTCGCCCTTTGGGACTGTCAACCCTCCTCGTTCGTGTGATTTCCTGGATTTTGAATTTCCTTTGGATGAAGCTATCCTTGAAGCCATGACTACAGTTTCTATACCATGGGAAGACTTACATCGTGGTTTGTGTTTTCTTCCCTTTTGGGAGACTTTCCAGGTTTACTATCGAAGAGACTCTTGGTCAGAGCCTAGCATCGGGCTCTACCTGAACCAATACTATGCATGAGCCATAAGGTTGTATGGTGTCTTGTACCATATTGTATAGTCCATGTTTGTTGTTTTCAAGTTTTGTATTCAGTAACACCTCTTATTTTCATAAGTTGCTATCTATATTGGATCTATTAACTTTTGGATGAGTGTTATTGACTTTATATACAGGATCTTGGAGACATTTTTCTTTGACATTTGTTCATCGTATCGATACATTCTGACAGGTATTGACCTTGAAACTGGCATATAGGTTAGGTTTTTCCTTACTTTCATTTTTGCATTATCCGTTTCCTAGTTCTTTTGGCCTTAGGATTGACCCCACTGAATTGCAACACTAACCTTCCTTACTGATAAATGTGTCGTAATTTATGTGGTAGAGCCTTCCTTCCATGTGCATCCTGTTAGAGACTTGTTTTCCATTTGGTTCCCATGMCGAAATAATTCATAGGCACCAGAGTCATGTTTAGTCCTTCCATGACTTTGTATTGAAGCCTCATTCTTCTTGCTAATCATCATTCTTGGCCTTACCATCAAGACTCCCTAATGAGTGCGCTCTGTTGTCTTTCAAGATCAATTTAAATTACGAAAGCAACATCCAATGAGACTTTATTTATTCTTTTCAATCTTGTCTGGATTACTTGAGAAAAGTATCCCCATAGAGTCTTCTTTAATCCCTTTTCAGACTCTCTAAAATTGAAAAGATTTCCGAGTGATCTTGTTTCCCTTCACGCTCGCCAAACTCAAATTTGAAGGCACATCTGTCCGGCGGTAGTTTACCCCGTTTTTGGTCCGGATGGCTAATTTTATGAATAAAGGTATGATCTAGGAACTTCAGTTCACTAGAAGAGTATTATCGAGCATAAGTTTAACCCTTTTTCGGGCCTAAGGGACTAAATTTTCGAAAAATGAACATTCTCCTTGGTTTTGGTTTATCCCTTTTTTGGGCCCTGGAGATTACTTACGAAAAAGGAACTCCCCGGGAGTCCATAGTTAAGCCCTTTTTAGACTTCCTAAATATGAAAATATCGTCGAGTGACCTTGTTCCTTCACACTCGTTAAATTGGACCAGAAGAACATCTACTTGGCATGAGTTTAACCCCTTTTTCAACTAGTAGATTATTGTGGAAAAATGTATGCCTCGGAAGATTCGTCTCGCCGAGAGAGTTCTCAGTTATATTTTATACTTTTTCAGGCTAACGAGACTAAAATTAGAAAGAGGTTGTGAGTGTCCTTATCATGCACACATCTCCTTGCCTTAAGAATCAGTATGTTCCATGCGCTTGGAACTAGTTTTCTTTCCCGTGACACTCGTTCCTCCTTTGTAACGTAACATTCTTTTATTATTTTTCAAGCTCGTTTAAAAATTGAAAAAGAAAAAAAAAACAAATATTCCAAAAAGAGGGGACGAGAAATATACATTATTTTCTCGGCAACAAAGATAGTTTCCCTTCGACAAAGCACATCCTTCCATTTGTTTGTCAAGCATTGGGATCTAGTATTACCTTAGGAAGCTGTTCTTGCTACATAGAGCTATGTCCTCCTCCATTTTGTTACTCTTCCAAACATATGGAGAGTTTGCGGTGGCTCATGCATCATAGAATTATGTCAATGTTACGCTTCCTGAGTCTGATCAGATTTTGTTCTTTTGTCCAAGGGAATTTTTATCCAACCTGAGTCGACCTTTCTGCAGTTTTTCTCTTGAATTTCATGAGTCGACCATCCCGAGAGTCTAGTCAAGTCTAGATTCAAAATCGATGAAGTTCTCTTCCCGATCATCGAGATCCTCTAGTCTTTTCCCGATAGTTTGTCGAATACCTCAGAGTAGTGAGTCTTACACTCCCATTGTACTCCTACCTGAGTTTTGAATATCTTGAAGTTATTGCTCGAGCTATGAAGTTTTCATCTCCAACCGCAGGCGTCACTGGCTTCTTGAAGATGAATATTATACTTGTATATCTTCGACTGACTTTGAGATTTATATCCGCTGTGTATTGCTCGCGGCTACACTTTATATAGACATTTATATATGACATGGATCTGCAGTGTATTTGATTGGCAACCATGATTTATTTCATCCCGAGCATGGGTATGCCCGCCTTGAAGAGATAATTGTTGTTTTGTAGATGGCACCTCTCGAACTCTGGTCACGAGCTCACTCGACTTCATGCATTCTCACTGGTAAAGATATTGTAATGTATTTTGGCCATCAATTTATCTTCTAACCTCATACATTAGGGGGTGTCTGTTATATCCCTAAAATTACCTAGTCATGCATACATGGAATTGGCCCTTCTACTTGCATAATTTGTCAATACACTCCTTTTAAAAAACCATTTTTTGGAGCATGTACGCGCCCTGTTTCACTACTTCCCGCGTACATACATGTGATGCATGCTAGACATTCCACATACATATGCTAGCTGCACACTAAACAACCCACGTATACCTCCAAAAGTTGCAAGGAATTCGGTGGAATTTACGGGCTATTGGAGGTTTCCCAACCAATTCACCTGCTATATCCCATCCCCAAATTGAATAACTATAATTTTGTCATATAAAAGGAGGTCTTGGGGTCTCATTCCAAAACCAAGCATTATAACGGTGAAACTCTACCCAAATCCCTTTCCTTCCTTGCCCAAGTATTTGCAACCTTCTTTGAGTTCTTGCCTCAACATTCCCTCTCTAGTCCTTTTCTCCCATACAATCCATTCCCTTCCCTTGAAGTGATCAAGATGATTGTGAGAGAAAGAATTTGGAAGGTGCACTTGGAGAAATGTCAAGAGGAGCCCGGACCAGGTTTGTGGAGCATCGACCTGCAAAGGTTGTAATTTCCAATCTTTGAATATTGAAGAAAATAATCTCTTTTCCCTGTCCCAAATGATCGTTTTTATGTATTTTATTTGATTTATGCATAAAAATTTACATCTAACCCTAATTGATGAATATAAATAAAATGTTTGGAGCATTGTTTGCATAATTATTGATGCAAGTCAGCTTTGGGAGGAGACCAACATCCAAGGAAGCAACAAAGCTCGAGGAGTTCAGCATCGAACGTTTGGAATAAAGGTACAACTTTTGACTTACTCTTCTACACTTTCTTTTAATCTGTGTGGAATGTTTGGGGTAGTGTAGGAATTAGATTATCTTTTTAGGGAGTTCATATCTCTTTATATAGTTAGAAACCTGGTATAGTTATAGGGTGGTTTTCTCGCTAGCAACTTTGCCAAGAAATAATGACATAGACTTGAATGTTGACATAAATAACATCTTGACAAAGATAAATATACCTGTAACTCTCAAAGAAATCATTAAGGTTCCTTTAATGAGAAACAAGGTTGAGAAATTCTTTAGAGAACAATGGGAACCCAGAGACCCTCCTATGATGTTGCAAGCTAATCTTTTAGACCACACTATGATGAGCACCCACATTTTTACATTACCTTGCAAATGAAAAATAAGTGTTTAAATAAATGTATGCTTGACTCAGGGGAAGGTGCAAATGTTATGAACTTGAAAGTAATGATACTATTAGGCTTGRAAGTCACAAGGCCTTATAGGAATGACTGCAGGATTGAATCCAAGGCTATAAGCACATATGGTTAGATAGAAAATTTAAAGGTTCTCCTTGCTCGATATGTTGAGATAGTATTTCTAATGGAAATTGTGGTCGTAGATGTCCTATATGTTTGGGAATGCTTTTGTTTAGAAAGCTTGCTGCAATTTTGCGTGGCACCTTACAAATGGATTTATCTTATGCTACTATACCCATGGGTGATGAAACCTATGCCTATTTACCCAACCAACTAATGACAAGGGGGATTGTTGAAGAAATTGATATTGATTCTGAAATTGAGGATCCTTTAGAGGAGTTCCCTGAGGAGTTCAAGGAAACTCCTCCATAATTTTTCCCAGATGACCTTCCTTTTTCCCAAGAAGATGATATTGGTGATATAGTGTGGCCTAAAAGGGAAGATTATCAAGAATAACTAGACAAGTAAAAAGACAAAGTAGTTGGCTCCATTATAATATTGAAGAAAGGTGATAAATGTAAATGTGTTGAACCTGCACATAATAGATCTAGCTAAACAATAATACACACATTTGTAGAGAGAATTGGAGAAAGAAGAAGAAGGAGAGAAAATAGTGAAAGAATTCTCATTAACCGTTGTGAATAATGAATAATTTACACATGATATACACTGTATAACTCAATGAGTTCGACTTGAGGTGAACTAATGCGCCATAGTGGTGGTCTAGAGTGATCTGGACACACACCAACAGTTATGGGAGTGAACTGCCACCTATTCTAGTCTCTCAGGCAGTTACGGTAGTGAACTGCCACCTAGTTGAGTTAACTAGTCAACTAGTCTTCAATTAACTGACTGAACAAATAGTAGTGAGGATTTAACTCAGGGAATCAAGGCTAATACACTACTTTGGTGATGATACCAAGGCAAGGTCGAATTAGCATGGTGATGATCCCAATGCAACATCTAAACTCAACTCAACTAGTCAAACTAAAGTGTCAACTGAAAGAGAATATTCTTTAGGTGGAATATTCTCCCCTAAAATATAGGAGACTGAATAATGACTAATTATGAATAATAAACAAGGAATAACCTTAGGAAACAGAAATCCTAGGTGTGTGTGAAGTAACTCCAACACCCCCCTTGAACATCACTATGGTGAAAATAAAGATTGGGTCTCGGCACGAGGTCATGTTAGGTACCCAAGTAAAAACGATACATTGAAAATAAAGTGAGGAAAGAGGGAAAACCTCATGGGAAAAACCTCATGGGGAACCCCCCCCCTTAAGGTACAATGTATGTAAAAAAAGAAGAACCACAGTTGCTAGGAAACTGTGTCCTTCACTCCAAGACGACCTCCCAAAGAATGGAATTTCTGCTCAGTGAAGGTCTTGGTGAAAATGTCTGTCGTCTATTCTGCTAAAGGAAAGAACTATAAGTTGATGATCCCCTCATGTACTAAGTCTCATATGTAGTGCATGTGGATCTTGATGTGCTTCGTCCGCTGCCTCTGAAATGGATCTCTATATAACTTTGGAGTGCTCTGGTTGTCACACCAGATGACGATCGACCGATGAAAATGAATGCCCAAATCAGTGAGAAAATGTTGTAGCCACATAGCCTGAATGGTTATGTTAACTAACCCTCTATACTCTGTCTCGGCTGAAGATAGAGCAATGGAAACTTGCTTCTTTCTCAACCAACAGATAGGCCTGGAACCAAGAATGAGTGAGTAACCAGATGCGAGCTTGCGATCAATGTTATCGCTAGCCTAGTCAAAATCAATAAACCCAATGAGATCTAATGTAGATTCCATTGCATAATGAATCCCAAAGGTGATGGTGCCTTGTACGTATCAAAGGATACGCTTTGCATCTTTCCAATGTAGCTCATGCGGCTCCTGCATGAACCTGGAAAATGCGCCAACTGCATATGAGAGGTCTGGTCTGGAGTGTGTGAGATAAAACAAGCTCCCTACTAGCTGTATGTACAATGTTCTGTCAACCAGTGGAGTCTCCCCACCATCCTCAAGTTTGACTCCTGATAGGAAAGGAGTCGAAGTGGACTTGCAGTTTGTCATGTGAAATCTCTCAAGGAGATCTCGTGCATACTTGGCCTAAGACACTTTGATGCCTGATGCATCCTGACTGATCTCAAGTCCAAGGAAGAAGTGTAGCGGACCCATGTCCATCATAAAAAACCTGTCATGTAGAATCCTCTTGACTGCAGCAATCACTAAAGTTGAGCACCCGATGATCAAAAAATCATCGGCATACAGAACTAAAAGTAGAAGTGAATCAACCGTCCTGAGCATGTAGACATTTGGGTCTGATTTACAACTTACAAAGTTCTGTGACAACAGGTAGGGGTCCATCTTGTTATACCATGCCCTCGGAGCCTGCTTGAGGCCATAAAGTGACTTCTTCAGTTGACAGACCAAAGATGAGTCCTGCATAAATCCCTGGGGTTGCTCCATGTAGATCTCCTGAGATGCATGCCATATATCTTCCACATGAATTTCAGAAAACAAATCTGAAATGGAGTAGACATCATCTTCAATTGACGGGATACAAATTTGTGCAAAAACTTTTGTAGAAGACTCTTCATAATAAGAGACTTGATCTTCCGATGGAATATCTTTTGACTCTATCTTTCCAATCCCCTGCATGCAATCTTCACAATCTTCTTTATTCCCAAATAAAACCTCCAATCTGGTCCATAATTCATTTGGAGTGAATTATTGTGAGTCATCATATACTTGATGGAGAATTTCGGGAGAAATAAAATAGAGGATACATCCTATGGCCATATCTTGTCTATTGATAAAATATTTTTTCTCATCGGCAGAATTAGGCTCTACTTCCATTGCCATAGTTATTTGGTACAAGCCTCTGCATCTGAGCATAAGAAGAATTTTTGGCTTCCATTCCAAATAGTTATGAGGTGTGAGAAGTATTTCTAGTGAATAATCCATCTTTTTGTTGTCTTCAATCTTTTGTACCTGCAAAATGTTTTGGTGTAGCTTTTGATCAGTAGTCCGTCGACTCTGATACCATGTAAATGTGTTGAACCTACACATAATAGATATATTTAAACAATAATACACACATTTGCAGAGAGAATTGGAGAAAGAAGAAGAAGGAGAGAAAATAATAAAAGAATTCTCATTAACCGTTGTGAATAATGAATAATTTACACATGATAGACCATGTATAAATCAATGAGTTCGACTTGAGGTGAAACAATGCACCATAGTGGTGGTATAGAGTGATCTAGACATGCACCAAAATTTACGGGAGTGAACTGCCACCTATTCTAGTCTCTTAGGAAGTTACGGGAGTGAACTGCCACCTAGTTGAGTTAACTAGTCAACTAGTCTTCAGTTAACTGATTGAACAAAGAGTAGTGAGGGGTTAACTCAGGGAATCAAGGCTAATACACCACTTTGGTGATGATACCAAGGCAATTTCGAATTATCATGGTGATTATCCCAATGTTTCATGGTGATGATCCCAATGCAACATCTAAACTCAACTCAACTAGTTAAATTGAAGTGTCAACTGAAAGAGAATATTCTCTAGGTGGAATATTCTCCCCTAAAATATAGGAGACTA
The DNA here is from genome assembly GCA_010110895.2 of Picea sitchensis. Classification (NCBI taxonomy): domain Eukaryota; kingdom Viridiplantae; phylum Streptophyta; class Pinopsida; order Pinales; family Pinaceae; genus Picea; species Picea sitchensis. The sequence goes on along the minus strand of SNQJ01S0010790.1, from coordinate 85,877 downwards.
GATAATGACTAATTATGAATAATAAACAAGGAATAACCTTAGGAAAAAGAAATCCTAGGTGTGTGTGAAGTAACTCCAATAAGATGACCTTTTTCCCAAGAAATCCTAGGTGTGTGTGAAGGAAACTCCTCCATAATTTTTCCCAGATGACCTTCCTTTTTCCCAAGAAGATGATATTGGTGATATAGTGTGGCCTAAAAGGGAATATTATCAACAATAACTAGACAAGTAAAAATAAAAAGTGGTTGGCTCCATTATAATATTGAATAAAGGTGATAAAGAGATATTGATTAAACCGAGCCAAGAAGATAATCTCACAATGGAATCTCGCCCCCCTCCCTCGAAAAAATACACCAGGGTGATGCAAGAACACTTGATCTCAAGGAGGAGAACTACAAATAAAGAGAATTGGTCTTATAGTGGGACACAAGGAGAGGCCGACCTGATACACATGAGGAGTTTGATAAATTTTGGCTTGGCCCCTACAAGGTTGAAGAGAAGTCTATCAATGATTCCTACTACTTATCCATGCTCAGGGGAAGGACACGTCCACTACCTATTAGCAGATCCACTCTCAAGCCCCATCATGGGGAAGATTTTTGACTTCTTAAAACTAACATAGATTAGTATAGGTTAGGTAGGGAATTTGCATCCTGCATTGCATTTGTATGTATGTTGCATCATGCATTCATGATAATATAGCCTTGCATATTCTTGTATATATTTCATTCTCATTTGTAAATAATGCATACATGTTAGGAACTTGGATTTTGATCATTGTATATTATAGCTTCACCATTTTAGTTTCGCGAATTTTTTTCTTTTCAACATGATTTTGGATTTATCACTGACCCTGGTGGATCACATCCATTGGTTGATACTTCTAAAGGGTGTTGTTGTTTGAAGTGGGAACAATATTGTAGGTATTGGAAAACCAAAGATGTTGAAGTTCACATGCGCTCTACGATGAGTACATGTCCCCATGTTGGAGCCAGATGTTACCCCTCCACACCTAGGGGTAACTAGAGGATATCATGTCCTGTGGCTCGCAATGGAGACAATGATCCCGACCATGATGATGATCAACATGTCCATAAATGGAATCTCAAGAACCCCCCTCATTTTTCATTTCAACTATATATTAACGAAGGATCATCACATCCAAGCAACCCAATGTATGGGATATGGTAAGCCAACATCACCATGAGGTATGTCGGTCCTTCTTTCATGTGAAATGTTGTGCTTAATTTGTTGGGCATGTAGATGAGGATCTTTGGTTGAAGTTGGATATTGGATCATTGGCTTGGAAAATTGTGATTTTTGTTTTGTTTCACCTCGGTGGTCAACTTCTATGCCCTAGTCTCATGTTATCACCACTTAGAGAAAAGGGGTATTATTGGGGGGCCCTCACAAGGGTAACGTTCTGTTCCCCACCATACTTAACACTTTCCATCCTGGAGCCTCTCATAGTGTACCAAACTTCGATAATGGGTCATGGTCCGTTATCTCATAAGAAGAAGGGGTTGAAGGCCCAGAGGTTGATGCAACTGCTACATATTCTATAAATGATAAAGGACACCATACAATCCACATGCAAACTTGAGCTCTACCCCCTCTAATGGTAATCACCCCTATCATGATGTGAATGAATGCACAATTATAAAGGACCATAACCCAGTAAGAAAATGAAGGAATAAATCTTAAAACCTGTAAAGGGGACTTGCAAATAATAACTGGGTATCAAAAGGAAATTAAGGGGTTCACAATGAAAAAAGTAGCGGTGAAAGGGTATCTCAAGAAACAAACGCTCCCTCTACAAAGGTGCTCATAGAAATGGATTTAATGACACCATAAGCCATGAAGTAATCCCTAATTCATATCACTATCACACTTACTCTTGAAGGGTTTCTTTCTTTCATGTTTCCCTTTGGACCTATCCCTCTACCTGGGTCTTTTATTTCCTATCTAGGTTGGAACACATAATAGGGTTAGATGAAGGCCCTCCCATACTTAAATTTTCCAACTCACATGAGGTCATGGGTCAGTGTGATGCTTGAAGGGGATACTGAGGTGAATTGTTTGCATGACTTATATCTTAAGTGGCAACTTACTTTGCATGATTTAAGAACTAATATCTCTCATGAACATTGGTTTGCCTTGTCTTAGACTCTTCTTTGTTTTGGATGGCCCTGACATGGTTCTTTGAGGGTCGTCTTGGGTTTTCACCCGAGACATTGTAACTTTATTGTAGGACTTTGGAACATGTGATGCAGAGAAGTGAGTCATCTAGTGACTTACCATCTTCTGATATGAGCTTTCACATCCTTGGAACCTTGGACGATGGACATATGGACTTGATTTGAGAAGATTTGGTCACGATGACACACTGATGGGATGAAATCCCATAGGTTGGGAAAAGTACCCCATGGATTATTTTTCACTGGATTAGGGACGTTGCAACAGTAAACATCCATATATCACTCAGAGACAAGATGCAACCTCCTTTTCCCTCGACACAATCACTGAAAATTACATTAGATTGCTGCATACACCTATCTAAAAGTGGCTTAAATTGTTCATAAACTACATCTAGCAATTGGATAATAATCTATTGGTTTAATGCTTAATTTTCATGATCAATTGTGGTGTTTCTGAGAATTATTTCTTGCTGCTATTGCAAATATTTTATTGTTGTTATGTAATTGTCTATTGCTGTAATTTGTAACAACCATAGTAATTTTACTTGTCTAGTGTCTAAAAAGGTCATTATTGTTGATTGTTCAATAAGAAAGGTTAAGCATGAAGTTCATTCCATTTTTAACATTTAAATTAACCATAACCAATAATTTTGTAGCATCCAATATCACAAGAAGAAACACCATGCACAAGAACACAAGAAGTATCCTGGGAAACCCTTCTCAACAATGGAAGAAAACCTAGCCAAAATCCTTTGCTATATTCTTCAAGAGAAATCCCTTCACCACCAATAAAACCTAGCACACAAGAGGGTGATTGCAAACCCTATAATACTAGCGCCCAAGAGAGGTGCACACTTTTCCCAAGAAGGTGTACTTGCTGAAATTTCCAAACTCACACAAAAGATATGATTCCTCAATGAAGAATTTACCTTTACTTATACTAGACTGAACCTGTCAACATAAGTGTCTATTGGCACAACAAGGCCGACCTCACTAACTCATAATATAATTAATAATAACCAGATTAATTATCTTTTACATTAATTATCTATCATAATAATGTGGGGCCGACCTATACCCTTTACATTACAATTAGGGTTACAGGCAAGTCTGACTCTTGAACAATATAGCAAGGGATATCATACACCCAATAGTGATCAACCACTAGGGGCAAATCCATAGGGATGTCCATATATCTTGGCTCATTGCATTACACAAAAGAACCACTTCTTCACTAGTGGTCAGCCACTAGGATCACGTTCACCTGTGCTCGTCCACATGCATGTCCACTCAATAGATCTTCTTTCCCACTACATTACACAAGAGAGTCATCTGGAGTTTCTCATCAACTCTCTTCTTAGAGGAGGCTAATACATCATATTCATTTTTGTCTCATGATGATGCACCCAACACTTTGGGATTTCACATGTTCACCTTGTGATCAACCACATGCACGTCCAACTCTGCAGATCTCCTTTCTCACTGCGTTACATAGGAGAATCATCTGGATTTATTCTCAACTCTCTGTAAGGAGGAGACCATCTCTACGTTCCAACTCTGTCTTAGATAGGAGCCACATATCCCTCTCAGGGGATCTCTCTCAGGTTTGTGTTCTGGAGAATGTCTCACGTAGCTGCAATCATCAACACTCCCTCTTATCTAGGGAGGAATTTTCCACCAGGCCAAGTCTCTCATGGAAATACTCAAACTTTGTCTTGGCAAGTGGTTTGGTGAAGATATCTATGATTTGTTCATGAGTGGGAAGATACTGTACGTGTAATGTCTTCCTCTACACCATGTCTCTGATATAGTGATACTTTATCTCAATGTGTTTCGATCTGTCATAAAACACATGGTTCTATGAGAGATTTACACATCTTTGGTTATCACAATGAATAGTAGTAGGATCCATCTCATGATCGAACAAGTCAGTCAGAAGTTTGCGAAGCCACATTTCTTCACAGACTGCTACACTCAATGCAATGTACTCTGCCTCTGCAGTGCTTAATTGTAATGTCACCAGCCACCAACAGGCCTGGCAACGTCACCTCGGGACGCCTCTCTTAGCTCTGATACCAATTTGTAATGTCCACGACCACCAACCCCTGCCGGGTAGCACTACCTAATGACTGAATCCTTTAATTCTTTGCTCTGATACCAATTTGTTGCAGCCACGACCAACCAAGCCGAGGCATGTAATGCCACCAACAGATTGCTAAGCTATGATAGCAGGTTAATTGTTCATTCCGGAGTACACACATTGCATGCATTTCTAATGAAATAAAAAGGCAATAAAATATACTACTACTATACTAACTCATGTGAAATCGACCGTGAATAATACATGCAACGAAAGAATATAATAACATTGCAAGAATCACAAACATGACAACACACATCATTAAACACATAATTGATACTTATCTTTGGATTGTGAAGACTACCAACTGCGTGCAGACATTCCACAAACCTCCCAGCCTTAGTCCACACTGCTCATTACTCTCAACAATGGATCACCCCCGAGCTGGGACTAAACTCCATTGGGCAAGGGATTCCTAGGCTTGGCAAGGCTAACATGAATGTCACACAGTTCAACAAGAAGGATTACCTCAGGATCCACTTACACCCACTTCTCACAGGCTCACATTCCCCACATGCATGTCCCACCCTAGGAGTATACACCTTCACTGTCACACAATTCATCTACTACTCCACCTCCTTTCCGAGGCTTCAACAACAAGCCGAACATGAAATCTCAAAGTTCTGTAGATGTTGTTGGACTCCCTCTAGAATAATTCACTTCCTCAACACAATCTCTCACCTGGAGAGAGTTGCTCACAGGCCTGACAACTTTCCTCTTCAATTTTCTAGCCTGACAACCCACCTTTGCAAACCATAGGACTGACAACTTGTTTCTTCTATCCAAATCCTAAAACAATCGGGTAGGGAGAAGGTAACAATAGAACTCGAGTAAGGAAAAGTAAGGCTCAATAGGATACCAATGCGCACAAGTTACAAAGGTTCACGATGGCCACGGGTTCAACAATGGATGAATGGCTGGCTGCGTGCTTCCTTAGTGCATGAGTGAACTAGTCAGGATAAAGGTGGCCGACTGGTCAGAGAATGGCGAGAATGGCCAGCTTACAAAATCCTGAGAGATGTAATTGTGAGAGAGAACTCCTTAGGAAGGTGCCAGAATGGTTTTGTCAACCCACCAAACAACAAGAATTCCCCTTAAAACTGCATGTGCCTGAGCTGACACATGTCGCTCATGAAGTACGTTCCTTTCCATTTGGAAGTCATTCCCTCTTCCCAAAGGAACTTAGGATATAATCATATCCTTCTATCAACATTTAGAATAATAATAAATTATTCTTGGACTTAAGCTCTTAATCTTAGTCCCTATTTCCTTTCTCTCATCCCCCTCTCCCTTACCCAACCTAGTGGAGCTTAGTCCTCCATACTCTTTATTAGTGGTCGGTCTACATGCAACGATGTTTTTATATTAATCGTACGAATATTTACATGTACAAAACATGCTCTTGGCCTTTATCACCTAGGCTCTCCGGCCTAATAAACACATAAGCATATTAGGTTATAATTGCTTGGCTCACCAGCCTATAAGACATGTTACAATTCATAAATACAACTGAGGCTCATCCTTGGGGATATTACGATACCCTCCTCTTATTTTTTCACTGTCCTTAGTGCAACTTATTTACGCAACATCAACAAGATTTTCAAAATATTAAAAAAGATGCGGGTATTCTTCCCGCATAGCATCCTCATGCTCCCATGTCACATCCTCATCATCGTACCAGGTCCACTGGACCTTTACAATCCCTATGGCTCGATTCTGGAGCTTCTTTCTCTCTCGGTCCAATATGCCCACTGAATACACTTGCATGGTGTCTTCTTTCTCCACCTGAATCACATTCCAATTAATCACATGATTAGATAATGTATATACTTCTTGAGCAATGAAACATGAAATACATTATGAACAGTCATGGATGCAGGAAATGCAAGCATATAAGTAGATGGTCCAATCCTTTCTTGGATTTCAAATGGTCCACAATATCTGGCTGTCAACTTGGAACAATTTCCCAGCTTCAGGGAACTTCTGTTGGCTTTTACTTTCAAGAAAACATGATCACCCACTTTAAATTCCCTGTGGGTTCTGTTTTTATCAGCGTAAATTTTCTGCCTGTCTTGGGAAACCTTCAAATTCTACTTAATCTTCAACATTTTCTCTTCCATTTCCTTGAGCAACTCTGACACAACCATTTCCCTATCAGTTGGGTTTTCCCAACTTACCGGGGTGTTGCACTTTCTGCCATAAAGTGCTTCAAATGGGCTCATCTTTAGTGATGCTTGATACCCATTGTTGTAAGAAAATTCTACCAAGTGTAGATAATCCTCCCATTTAGATGGGTTGTCCATCACATACATCCTTAACATGTCTTATATCACTTGGTTCACCCTTTCCGTTTTCCAGTCAGACTGAGGATGATAGGCTGTGCTGAAGTTTAGGTTCGTTCTGAACCCCTTGAATAACCCTCTCCAAAACTTTGAGGTAAATTTCGGGTCTTTGTCAGACACAATTGTCTTGGGTATGCCATGCAGTCATGCTACTTCTCTCATATAGATATCGACAACATTAGATTCCTTATGAGTAGTTTTCAATGGAACAACATGGGCATCTTTAGTAAGCTTATCCACCACCACCATGATGGAATCATGTTGCTTGTTTGTTCTGGGTAATCCTGCGATGAAATCCATTGTGACCACTTCACACTTCCACTTAGGAATGGGTAGGGGCTGTAGTAATCCAGCTGGGTGTCTATGCTCAGCCTTGACCCTTTGACATTCTAAGCATTTAGCTATGTACTCAACAATATCCTTCATCATGCATGGCCAATAATATTGGCTCTTGATTGCTGAAACTGTTTTGTGATATCCTGGGTGTCACGCATAAGGCACATTATGCATCTCTTTTAAAATATGTCTCCTCAATTCTTGATAATTGGGTACATAGACTCTGTTTCTTTACCTAAGGATTCCATCAATTCCCAATTCATAATCCTCAACTTTCTGCAAGTTTGTTACTAATTCCATGTACTGCAAATCTCAATTTGCAGCCTCAGATATTCTTCCTTGAAGATCTGTCTGATACATGCTGATGGATGTAGCATGCAGTTCATGCACTCTCATGCTGAGTGCATTGACCACTTTGTTCTCCTTTCCTTTGATGTGCTTGATATCAAAGTCATACTCACAGAGGAATTCCAACCACCTACTCTGCCTAACATTCAGAGTTGGTTGATCAAACAGATATTTCAAACCGTTATGGTCTTTCCTCAACTCAAACCTCTTTCCCATGAGGTAGTGCCTCCACTTCTTCAAGGCGTGCACTATGGCTACCAACTCCAAATCGTGACTGGCATATAGCCTTTCATTCTCTTTCAACTTCCTTGATTCATAACATACAACAACCCCATTTTGACTGAGGACTCCACCCATTCCTTCTTTACATGCATCTGTGCATACAACGAAGTCTTCATTTGGATATGCAATTCTCAGAATTGGAGAACTGGTTAACAATTGCTTCAATTGTTGGAAGCTTCTTTCACATTCTTTTGTCCATTGAAATTTATTCCCCTTCCTTTGCAAGGAAGTGATGGGGTGAGATATTCTTGAAAACTCTGCAATGAACCTTTTGTAATATCCAGCTAAGCCCATAAATCATCTGACTTCTGTCACATTCTTGGGCGCTGACAATTCCCTAATGGCTTCTATATTTTCAGGGTCCACTGCTATCCCATCATTTGAAATGATATGCCCCAAGTAGTGAATTCTGTTTTGATAAAATGAGCACATGCTCAATTTGGCATACAACTGATGCTCTCTTAGCACCTGCAAAACCATATTCAAATGATGCTCGTGCTCTTCCTCTAACTTGGAATATACAAGGATATCATCTAGAAAGACAATGACAAACTTGTGCAAATATTCTATGAAAACACCATTGATTAAGCACATAAAAACAACTGGTGCATTTGACAACCCTAATGGAACCACTGTGAACTCATAATGACCATACCTTGTCTTGAAGGTGGTATTGCTGATATCTTCCTCTTTAATCCTTACCTGATGGTACCCTGACTTGAGATCTATATTCAAAAATATCTTTGCATCCTTCAATTGATCAAAGAGATAATCAATCCTTGGTAGAGGATACTTGTTCTTTACAGTGACTTTATTCAACTGTCTAAAGTTGATGCACAATATCATTGTCCCATATTTTTTCTTCACAAACAAGACTGGGGCACCCCAAGGTGATACACTTGGGTGTATATACCCCTTCTTCAGAAGCTCTTCAAGCTGCATTTGCAGTTCCTTCAACTCTGGTGTACTCATTTTGGAGTCTTTGACACTGGGGATGCTCCAGGTATCAAATTTATAGAGAAATCAATATCTCTCTTTGGAGGTAGTCCTGGTACCTCCTTGAACACATCTTCAAAATCTTCCATGACTACATGGTCCTCCAGAATTGGCACCTTATCCTTAGATGCTTCCTCCACATGAGATGCAAATATTTGACAACCTTTCCTGTAGCATTTCTTCAGCTGCATTGCTGAAATTTATCTGACAGTAACTGGCCTAGGAATTCCTTGGACTACTCTCTGATTTCCCTCCTCATCCAAGCAAGTAAATTCCTTGTTACGACAGTCTAGTATGGCATGGTGTTGGTCCAACCAATCCATACCAATCAGGTAGTCATATGATCCCAAAGGAAATATGTTCAAATCTACCTTGGTACTCAGTCCATTCATTCCCACTGGACATGATTTAACCAACTCAACAACTTTTCACTTGGCTCCTGTAGCCAGTTGGACCAACCAATATTTCACATGCTTTCTTCTTGGAAATTGCAATGTTTCCACTACCTTGGAATCTATATAACTATGACTAGCCCCTGAATCAATTAAAATAGTAAAGGCATGGTTATTGATCATACCTTCAACTTCAATCATGTGTGATTGAAACTTAACTTGCTTGTTGTCTAGGGATGCATAGATCCTTGGTGTTCTACTGCCCATGTCCTCCACTGTTTCTTCTTGCTGAACATTGTGGAAAAATCTCACTTTGTCACTTCGGTGAGGGCAATCTCTATACTTGTTATCCCCTTTACAAACCCAACATTTCATAGGTGGATGTTTTGGCCTTTGTCCACCTACTTCAACAATCCTGGGCTCTCTAAACACTGGTTATCTTTGAGGATTATTCCTGAAAAAAGGGTGGATTGTTCCCCTTCTGCCTCTGTTCCCTCTTAAACTTATTCTTGTCTTCCCAATATTTTTGGAAAGTAGGCTTTCCTTTATGATGATCATATAAGCATTTCACTCTCCTTATGGTTTCTTCCATAGTTTTAGGATCATCATATTGAATCTTGTCACTAAGGAAAGCTGACAGTCCACTCAAATATCTTTGGATTTTGACAGTCTGATCTTTGATGAAAGGGACATACTTCAACAACTCTAGGAATTTTCTTTCATATTCATCTATAGTCATGCTGCCCAATTTGAGCTCAAAGAACTCTTTCATCTTTCTGTCACCGTATCTCTTATTTAAGTATTTCTTTTCAAAGTGTTTCTTGAATTACCTCCAGGCAACATTCTTCTCTTTGATATGTTTTACTTGCACAAGATGGTCCCACCACATGGATGCCTTTCCTTTCAGTGGATACATTGCAATTCTTCCTTCTGCATTAGAGGAGTAATTCTGTAGTTGGAAATATTTTCTCATGCCAAGAAGCCATGTATCAGTATCTTCCTCCTTCTGGTGCTCTCCATCAAACGTAGGAGGTTTAATATTGTTCATTTCACCCTTCAGTTCATCCACACCCAATATCCTATTCTTTCTGGTAGGATATGGGCTTGAACTACTGTGTGCCCTCCTCTGGGAGTGCCCTTGGGAGTGATGATGGTGTCTACCAACACTCCTTGATTTTCTCTTCTCATCAAGGGACCTGTGACTTCCCGATTTACTTGAGTCACTCCCCATATCCAATTTATTTTCTATTCTTTCCAGGCTATGTATCAACTTTATGTTGAATTCTCCCTGTTGTTCCCTGGATTTCATGATATTTTTGTTATCTTCTCGGTGAGTCTAGACATCTTTCTGCAATATTTCAATGATTTTCATCATGTTTACTTCCTTATATATCTCTTCTCCATTCCCATTGGAGTTCGATCCTTCAACCACCAAATGGACATCCATTCCTCTAGATTCATTCTCTAAACTGAAAGCATTCTGTGCCCCCTCCATTTCTCTGTATCATGGAACAATTCAGTTTGGTTCTGTCAATGGTTAATTCTGCAAAATGTGCAGTCAATTGAAATTTTGTCAGGCTATTAGAATTTAATACTTTTCCAGAATAAACCAATCTAATTCAACAAAAAGAACAATATCAGATTCCATTGTTTGCAAGTCTTGGTTGATCAAGAACCCCTTGGGGCTTCTATCTTTAAGCCCAGTTCTATTCTGCAACAAATTTCGGGTCCTAGCCCCTTTTTCTTTGGCCCTTGGTTCGTCCTAGCCCCTTTTTCTTTGGCCCTTGGTTCACATGTGACCACAATTTAATCTAAATTCCATGATTGTCCAGGTGCTTATCCGAGCTCGAGACTTCGTGTCTTCACTTCGAGGTTTCCCTTTACACGCTGGCCCCTCACCTAACAATGGATTTCAAAACATAATCAAGAACGATGGGATCTACCTACCCACCTTCCGACATCCAATGACTGATAATTTCTATGGAACTTCAGGATTCATAGCTTTAGATTCTTTGAGACTTCGAAGGATCTCACATCCACACACCCCCAACTCCCAAATAGTGAATCTCCACATACTTCCATGTCACCCTTGGTGATGTCATTACTTCGCGTTACTTTACTTCTGCATAACATAACTTCGAGATTTATTCTTCCCAATCCATCACAAGCCATTTATTATGGAGTTCCAAGCCCCTGATCTCATGATATGGGTTCCACGTGATCCATTGGGGCCCACAGCCTCGCGGCTTTTGAACTAAAGATACCGAAAAGTCACATCAAACTTTATACTTTTCCAATTACGGGGACATAATAACGCTTTGGAGTAACCTGCTGATCATCCTGTAATTGTCCCCATGACATAAAATTCCTTCTGGAAACCCATGGTTTGGATTGAGGGACCAGCTTGTAGAATTATCTTCCACACAACTTCAATCTCCGCAATGCGTCCCGACGACCATCGATCTTGATAGATCGTGGTCAAAGTTAATGAAGCCCCAATCTAGCTAAATTCTTCACCAATCTTAACTACCTTGTGCCACAACCAAGAGCGCCACGTGGTAGGACACACAAAGCCAACACCTGTTTCAATCAAGCAGGTGACATATGTCACATTCTAACTCAATTTCTATCTTTAAAAGGTTCTTAACTCACTGAAACGCAGCACATCTCATGTGTCCATGTCATCTCAAGTGACATCAACGAGTCACATTTGCTTCAGGACTTTAGCTTCATAATATTTCACCTTTGCATACTCCGTTTCTCCTGAACTATGAATTTTCACTTTACCTTCCTGGTCCACCGGGTTATGATCATTAACACTAAGTCGGTGGGCACATGGCCCCACATGTCGACATTTCTTTGGGATAACAAGGTCGCCAAAGTTCCATTCTGACTGACAAATGGTGGGACTAAGGAAGTCCACGCTATCCCTGGGTGGACGCCCTCATGCTATGTCACTTCAGACTTCAGATTTGGACTTCGAAGGATCTATCTTGGCAACTCGCTTCACCAATGTCAATTCCAAATGGACTGTGATCCACGACCACAACTAATTGCGCTAGATCCGACGTAATCGAGATCCTTTCACCATGCTTTACCTTTTCTCTGGCTTGGATCTTAATTATGACGTTGAAACATTATAACCTAAGAAGAGTATCTATTTATTATTGATGTATTGATCATTAGATCAATCCTTTATGGATTGATCATGTCGGAGATAAATGACCAAATTCCCTTTATGGATTGGTCAAACCCCTAATTGTAATATGAAAATGAGAAGTTGGCCCCTGTATAAATTAAGGTGGTTTTAACCACCCAGAAGAAGAAGTCTGCTTTGCTAGTGAAGAGACACTTCCTTTCAACACTTGCTAGATTATATAAATAAAGGAGGCCAACGCCTCATTTGTTCACTCACTCACTTGATCATCGAGAGCGCAAGTTTGAGCTGCAGCTTGGAGAAGAAGGAAGAGAGAGAGAGGCACATTACTTGGGAGATGAATTTCTGTAGTGTTTCATTTATCTCTTGGCATTGTATTGGTTATCTATATTAGGGAAGTTTTTACTGGTTTTCTCCCAGAGGGTTTCTAGGATAAATGATGTGTCTCTCTTTGTGATTGTGTTTTTTCCTCTGATCCCATTTATGCTATGGTTATATAGTGAATTGAAAAGAAACCTAATAATATCTTAAACTCTAACATGGTATCGCAGCTAAGTCAAGAGAGCATCTTTCATAAGAAGAAGAAAACGTCACTGTTGTCGCATCGTGAGTACCATTAGGGATTTTTATTGAAGAAGATTTTAGTCTCAAAACCATCTAGAAAAAGGCACCCTAGAACAAGGAACTTTGGCACCTTCACACCTTTTCGTTGGTTAGACCCTCCTTAAAGTGAAACTTATTTTCCTCAATCGTGGGTACTAGAAACCAAAAGTACCACCAGAAACCGTATACAAAAAACCAAGTACCGAAACCAGGCACCACCCGTAAACTGCTGGTCAAGTTTGAAGGGAAAAAGTTGGATTTTCTGGAAATATAATCCACACCCAGTTACTTGCCTTAGCCAAGTGCACCTCCTTGTAAGTTAAAAATTCACTTTGAGCACTTTCATTTTGGTCATTTTCCTAGCCCAGGTAAAGATGTCTCCAGTTAATTCGTTTGTTGACAAGATAGAAGGTGTGGAAAACTTCCATGCCCTACGGAAAGTATATAATTGACTCATTATTGAAGAGAATAACCTATCAAGGTTCATTAAATAAGATGTACCAAAACCTGTCGATGTTGCAGATAAAGAAAAACACCAAAAGGATATAATTAGGGACAAAAGAATCATTATGCATTCTATTAAAGATCACTTTATTCTCAAGGTCTTCAAAGAAGACTCCAAAATGTTTGATTCCCTAACCATTATAAGGAAGGGAAGAACTGGAAGATGAATCTTAAGAACTCAACTCAAGAATACAATGATGCATGGAGAAACAAGTTAGGAATATTTCTAGAATATCACAATTCAAAGAACAACTAGAAGAAATTGAGGATACTATAGATGAAGACGAACCCATAATGATGTGAACCTTAATGGTCTCACAAAACCTTGGGATACATTCATCCAAACTATCTGTGAAAGAAAACTAATGATTTGACAGCCTTTGGGAATAATGTATTCAAGAAGAATCAAGAGTAGCTAATCGATAAGATTTGATATCAAGTGATGAATATCAAGCCCTAGCTACTCACACTAAAGGAGGAAGAGAGAAGTCTTACTTCCAAAAAGAAACTCATAAGGGGTCTCACCCCTGAAACAAATTATAAATAAAGAATCTCAACCAAGGGGAGACCCAAAAAGTTTCGTGAAAGGACAAAGAAGAGAAAAGATTTCTCATCCCATCAATGTTACCATTGTGACAAGATGGGATTATTATTATAAACATTGTCTAGCTTAGGATGAGAATAATACAAGAAGAAAACAGAGGTATCATGCCCGTGTAGTTGAAGATGAAGAGCCATCCACAAAGATGATAAAAGAACATATTGAAGACCATGTCTTAATCTCAACACTCTCAGGATCAGTATCACCTAAAGAGGACACTTGGCTCATTAATACATGCTTCTACACATGACAGTCAAAGAGACATTCTCTCTTAACTTTCATAAAATACGTTTTCTGATAAAGTTACACTTGGGAATACCATCACATCCTATCAAAGGAGTAGAGAATCAAATTACAAGATTAATTCAGTGGGACCCCAATGAAGATGGAGGACGTACTATATAAAATCGTAGCTTTGACAAAGAACTTGCCCTCCATATCAGCTTTAGAAAATAAATGCTTTCACAGAGTTGCCTTTTTAGATGGAGAAGTTTTTATGTGAGCCAAAGGAAAAACCATGGAAGAAGCAATTGTTATTGGAAAATAAGAAGGTGGCTTGTATAAGCTAAAGGGTCACTGGCATCCATGGCCCACTCCATTGAGAATCCATGAAATTTGGCATGAATATTATCCCACATCCACTACAAGGCACTACCTTATCTAAGCAAGGCGCTTCACAGGTCTACCAGACTCAAGGTTGACCATGAAGGTGTGTAATGGATGCGGCACAAGGAAAGAACATCAAGAACCCTTTCCAAAGAGAGATAATAATAAAGAAGAAGGGAGTCCTAGAGATCATTCACTCAAAATGTGTGGCCCAAATGCCATCATCCCTTCCATCAAGGGCGGTATATTATGTATCTTTATTGATGACCATTCTAGTAAAACCCGGTTTACTCTTTGAAATCAAAAGATGAAGTGTTCAAGAATTCAAGGAATTCAAAGCCTTGATAGAGAATCTTTCCTCGAAGAAATATTAAGATACCTTTAGGTTAGATAATGGATGAGAATACACCCCAAAAGAGTTTGCAAAATTTTGCAAAGATGTCGAGATCAAGAGGGAGCCACCACTCCCTACAATCCTCAACAAAATGGTGTAGTAGAAAGAAAGAACATAACTATAATGGAAGTGAAGTGGAAGACCCGATCCACATGATCAAGATCTTCCAATGTGCTTATGGGCAAAAGAAACAAAAACAACAATATATGTACAAAATAGATTTTCCAATAGTGCACTTCTTGGTTCAATATCCCAAGAGATGCCCTCCTGAAAGAAGCCGGCAGCCATCTAAAAATATTTTACGTCTAATATTTTCGTACATATTCCAAAAGAGAAGAGAACTAAGTTGGACCCTTCATGAAAGAAGGGGATATTTGTTGGACACCGTGAGGTCTCCAAGTCCTTTAGGATTTATATACTAGGGTTACCATCATATTGAGATCAAAAGGGATGTAACCTTAGATGAATGAAACACTCAAGAAATAAATATGCCATCTTAAAGAAGCATATGAAGAGGAACTTGTAGCCCCTAGAGTTGGTGAACTAGTGAGGGAAGTCATAGTTTCCTAATGAGATTCTAGAAGAGTATGACATAGTAGAATAACTCAAGAACCTCCCCATTTGACGATATCCCACAAGATAAGTCATCCTGCGAAAGGGAACTTATTCAATATGGATAGAAGTATGGTGTCCAAGGAAGGAACCATGAGACACTTGAAGAAACCTAAGCCATCTCCAGCTATATGGATTTGATTTTGTGATCTTTAGAGAAGGAGCCTACTTGTTTTGAAGAAGCTATTCAGAAGAAACAATGGGTAGATTCCATGGCATAAGAATACAAATCCATCATAAAGAATGATGCATGGGAAATATTTCCCGCATCGAAGAGCAAGGATGTTGTATCTTCCAAATGGTTTTCAAAATAAAACATGTCACATGGAAGTATTGAGAAATATACAAAGAAAGCTCTGCTCATGGATTTTCTCAAAAGGAAGGCATTGACCATGAAGAGACATTTGGTTCCTCAGAAGGATACACTCGATCAGAACCATCATATTCCTTGCAGTTAAGATGAAGTGGAAGTTACACCGATGGACGTAAAGACAAATCTCTCTTTGAATGGTGTCATTGAAGAAGAAGTGCATATATAACAACCTCAAGGGGTTTGAAGTTGAAGACATGAAGACCCATGTTCCACAAATCTGAAGAAGGATCTGTATGGATTGAAGCAAACTCCTAGATGTTGGTATGAAAGGATTGACAGTTTCCTAATGATCTCATTTTACCAATAGTAAAGTCGATTCTAACCTTTACCTCAAGGTTGTTAGAAACTGCATTTTGAGTCCGATATATTTTTGTTGCATGTGGATGACTTATTCCTTTGAACCTGAGAAGAAAATCTCATCACCAAATTTTGAATAGCAATCCTCGCCAGTAGGGATTTGAGATGAAAGACCCTTGGCCTAATGCACTAGCCCTAGGTCTTTGAGGTATGGCAGATTCCGCAGAGGATCTCCCAACCAAGCAGCTATGCAGTTGAATTACTAAAGAGATTTGATATGTTGAGTGCAAGTCCATGAATACACCCATGGAAACAAAGTTGAAGCTCCAGTTGAATCTTCATCATAACGGATTGATGCTATGCCATATAGATAGATCATTGATCGTTAATGTATCCGTGATGAACACCATATATATATTTTTTGTGAACACCTTAAATTAGTTTGTAGAGACCGTGACGTGGTTCAACCATTGATGCAAAACATGTGATGAGGTGACCTAAGGGTACACTATATTTTGGTCTCAGTATAATGGAT
The DNA here is from genome assembly GCA_010110895.2 of Picea sitchensis. NCBI lineage: Eukaryota > Viridiplantae > Streptophyta > Pinopsida > Pinales > Pinaceae > Picea > Picea sitchensis. The sequence continues at coordinate 69,161 of SNQJ01S0010790.1, read as the reverse complement.
ATCATGGACTTCGCATCGAGGGTTATAATGATTCGGGGATTACGAACTCACGTAAAGAGCAACTTCGTAGATGTTGTTTTAGTCTCAGTCACCGACCAGCTGGTAGAGTGGAAGCAATCACATTGCTCTCAACACCACGTAAGCACAATACATTGCCGTTCCACCAATTGCAGTTTTCATATGGATTTGTAGTTGTTGATGTGTCTATTTGATCTAGAGATTTAAGAAACCATGATCCTATGTGAAACCGTGAGTTGCATATAAATATGACAGAGAACCCTAGGTTCCATGACAAGTCAAAACACATAGATATCCTATATCATTACATGTGATATGTAGTGTAGAGAGGAGCCATAAAGCTCCAATATATCAACACAAATGAATGGTTGTTTGATGTGTTGACCAAGCCTCTATCCTGCAAAGTTTGAGCACTTTGAGATAATCTTGGTGTAGTTTGAAAGGACCACCCTCGAAGTGGGAGTACTGTGATGTGCAAACCTAGTGTTGTGATGCCAACCTCGTGTTTTGATGATGTGCCATCCTTGTGTTGATGATGAGACAACCTTGTTTTGTGATGATGTGTGCTAGCCTTGTGTCAGATGATGTGCCATCCCTCGTGTCGGTGATGATGTGCCTTCCTCGTGCTATGATGATGTGTTCCAAATTGTGACCGGTGGATGATGTAAAGCAACCTCATGTCAGACGGCGTGTTTCCAGCCTCGTGCTATGATTCCAACTTCTTGTTGATGATGTTGTGTTGCTAACCTCAGGTCAGTGATTCCAACCTCTTGTCAGATGATGTTTTGTTGCCAGCCTCATACCTATCCCCAACTCTGTTGCTGATATTGTGTAACCAACTTCGTGATAAGGATAACTTCATACCGAAGACTCTCACTCTAGTGCTGATGTTGATGATGCCCCATCCTTTGTGTTGTGTCATTGTTTCTATTGAACATGAAAATTTCATGATTTATAGATATGTCAGTCAGTGTTACAAATGTTGTTGATGATGCCAGTTTCTCTATCTCGTCTGATGCTATTGTAGAATAATCTCTTCTTGTTAAGGGGGAGGTTGGAAATATTGTAACTGTAAAAAGTATTCTATTTATTATTGATGTATTATTCATTAGATCAATCCCCTTGTGGATTGATCATGTTGGCCACTGTAAAGGACCAAATCCCCCCCTTTGCGGATTGGTCAAACCCCAATTGTATTATGAAAAATAAGAAGCCGGCCCCTATCAACACAAGGTGGTTCAAACCATGCAAAATGAGAATTCGGCCCTCAAGTAGTGAAATAAACTTCATTTCAAATATCACTCCATTGTATAAATAAGGAGGCTCCATGCCTCATTTGTTCACTCACTCACTCGATCATCCAAAGCTAAAGCTGCATCGCTAGCTGGAGAAGAAGGGAAGAGAGAGAGAGGTACATTACTTGGGAGGACTTTCGGTGGTGCTTCTGGCTCATTCTTGGCATTTGTATTGGCTATCTATATTAAGGAGTTTTTATGGGTTTCTTCCCCATGAGGGTTTCCCAGATAAATGATGTGTCTCTATGATTGTAAGGTTTTTCTTTAGGACCGTATCTATGCTATGTTTATATAGTGAATTGAAAAGAACCTAATAATAGCTAAAAAACATATGTTTCTAGTACACATATATTGCATTTGCACCAGAAATAAAAAGGCAATAAAATATACTACTACTATACTAACTCATGAAAAAATTGACCATAAATCATACATGAAACGAAAACACATGATAACATTATAAGAATCACGCATTGGACATCATTAAAACAAAAACATGCCTTATCTTTGGATCTAATACCACTAACTATGTGTAGACCTTCCATGAAACTCCTTAACACACCGCTTTCATTACTTCCTAAACAATGGTCACCCCCGAAATGGGACTAAAATTCCACCTGGCAAGGGATTCCTAGGATATGCAAGGTCAACAAGAAGACACAAAGTTTATGAGGAAGGATTATCTACCAGGAGCTACTTATGCCCACTACTCACAAAATCTCATTCCCACATGCTTGTCCCACCCTCAGAATATACACCTTCACCGCCACATACTTCATCGCCTCCACCTCCTTTCTGAGGCTTCAACAACAGGCCAGACATGAACTCTCAGAGATCTATAGCTGTTACTGGACTCCCTCCAGGAGAATTCACTTCCTTAGCACACTCTCTCACCTGGAGAGAGTTTCTCACATGCCTGGAAACCTGCCTCTTCAATCTGTGGGCCTAACAACCCACCTTTGCAAACCACAGGCCTGGAAATCTGTTTCTTCTATCCAGCTCCTAAGACAACCGAGTAGGGAGAAGGAAACAAAAGAACTCAGGTAAGGCAGAGTACGATTCAGCAGGATACCAATGCACGCAAGTTACAGAGGTTCACGATGGCCACGGGTTGAACAATTGCTGAATGGCTGGCTGTGTGCTTCCTCAGTGCGTGAGTGAACTAGTCAGGATAAAGGTGGCCGACTGGTCAGAGAATGACGAGAATGGTCAGCTTGCAGAATTGTGAGAGAGCTGCAATCATGAGAGTGAACTACTTAGGAAGGTGCCAGAATGGCTTGTGAACCCCCCAAATAACAAGAATTCCCCTTAAAAATGCATGTGCCTGAGCTGAAACATGTTTCTCATGAAGTACATTCCTTTCCATTTGGAAGTCATTCCCTCTTCCCAAAGGAACTTAGGATATAATCATATCCTTCTATCAACATTCATAATAATACTAAATTATTCTTGGACTTAAGCTCTTAAGATTAGTCCCTATTTCCTGCCTCTCATCCCGCTCTCCCTTACCCAACCTAGTGGAGCTTAGTCCCCCATACTCTTTCTTTGTGGTCAGTCTACATGCAATGATGTTGTTATATTAATCGTACAAATATTTACATGTACAAAACATGATCTTGGACTTTATCACCTAGGATCTTCGGACTAATAAACACATAAGCCTATCAACTTATAATTTCTTGGCTCACCAACCTACAAAACATGTTACAATTAAAAAATAAAACTGGGTATCGTCCTTGGGGATATTACATTAATTCCATAGAGCTTTGTTTTCTTCTACACCAGGAAACCATGGCAGATCCTAAATTGAAACAACAACCTGAGGTGCTTTTTCTTTCCCTTGTGCTTCCTTCCCAATCTGCATCGACATATCCTTGTAGCCTCAAGTCTACACTAGAGGCATATCTTAGGCCATAACCAACTGTGTCTCGCAAGTATCTCCATACACGTTTTTCAGCTATCCAATGTGTCTATCTCTGTTGGCTCATGAACTAGCTAAGAAAATTTATTGCATAAAAAATGTTTGGTCTAGTGTTAACCAGATACATCAGTGATCCAATCAATTGTCGATATAAGTGTGGATCTACATCTCCTAAATCAATATCACTCATCTTATTTAAATCCATTACCATTGGAGTGGGCATGGATTTACATTCAGTCATGCCCAAAAATTTCAGTATCTCCACAGTATATTTTCCTTGACTTAGGAAAATCTCATCTGTCTTTTTCTATACTTCTAGTCCAAAGAAGTAATGCATCAGCCCCAATTCCTTCATTTCAAATATAACAGTCAATGCTTGTTTTCATTCGACAATGAGTCTCTCTGAACCAGTGAGGAAAAGATTGTCCACATATAGGGCCGAAATCAAACACTCATTGCCATCAATATAAGTTTGGATCAACAACACTTTTTTTGAATCCCAAGCTCATGAGAAATCCATCCATTTTTCATACCAAGCACGTGGTGCTTGTTTTAGACCATATAGGGCTTTCTTTAACCTTCATACATGAGATATTTTGTTGTGTACAAAAAATCCTTCTGGTTGCTCGATATAAACTTCTTCTTCAATTTCACCATTGAGAAAAGATGTCTTTACATCCATCTAATGTAGCTTCCAACCCATGGAAGCAACTAGTGCAATGATAGAATGGATGGAGGTGTATCGGGATACTGGAGAAAATGTCTCGTCATAGTCAAATCCCTCTACTTATGAGAACCCTCTGGCCACAAATCTTGCTTTGTATTTTTCGATGCTTCCATCAACTGCATGCTTGATTTTATAAATCCATTTGGAAGTCACTACATACTTTCCCTCTTGTCTTGGAACAACATACCATACATCATTTTTCAATATAGATTGGTATTCTTCAGTCATGGCATCTTTCCATACTTGTTCACCTGAAGCTTCTCCATGACAAGATGGCTCTGAGTCAATAATGTGGGTCATGGTTTAAAGGTAGCTTGATAATCTCTTTGGTCTCTTTCTCTATCTGGTTGTTCCTTGTGGGGCTTGATGCCCTTCTGCTTCTTGTAAAGTTTGTCGGGCCCAAGCAGGCCTTTTATGTCCAACTATAATATCTCTGGGTATGTTTCCTGGAGCAACTGGATCGACTGGAACAACTGGAGCTATTAGATCAACTGGAATAATGTCTATCTCCCTCTGAACTGCTGAAGGAGGAGAAGGCATTGTCTCACTATCAATTTCCATCTGAGCTTCTATGGATTTCTGGAAGGCTTCTTCTTATTCAAAAGTAATATCTCTTCTTACTTCAATTTGTCTTTGACCAAGAATGTAGATTCGATATGCTTTTGAGGATTCACCGTATCCTACAAATGTGCCGTTTCTTCTTGAAGGTTTTAGTTTGGATCTCTTTTCTTTGGGTATATGAAAATATACTGGACATCCAAATATTCTGAAGTGTCCAATCTCAGGCTTCACTCTGGTGAAGGCTTCTTTTGGAGTAATGTTCATCAGGATCTGATGAGGACTTTTGTTTTGAACATATACTGCTGTCATACATGCTTCTTCCCATAGAGTCATAGGTAGATTCTGATCATGTATCATTGCTTTGGTTGCCTCAATGATAGTTCTAGTTTTCCTTTCAGCAACCCCATTTTGTTGAGGGTTGTAAGGAGCTGTGAACTCCCTCTTGATCCCTGCTTCAATACAAAAACTATTGAATTCTTTTGAGGTGTATTCTCCTCCATTATCTAATCTTAATATCTTGATTTTTCTTCCAGTTTGGTTCTCAACCCGAGCTTTGAATTCTTGAAATTTTGCAAGAACTCCATCCTTGTTCTTCAGAAAGTAAATCCAATTTTTCTGGGAGTGATCATCTATGAAGAGTACATATTATAGGTACCCATTCAGATATGCAACAGTCATTGGCCCACATACATCTGAATGTATCAAGTCCAATATTTCCTTGGATATATTGTCACTGCTTGACAAGGATCCTTTAACATTTTTCCAAGGGAACAACCTTTGCAAACACCTTTATGTTGAATCTGTATTTCTGGTAGACCTGTTACCATTTTCCCTAGAGATGGAAGAGCTCTATAATGAATGTGATCAAGTCTTCTATGTCATAGCTCACTCAAGTTCATAGTGTCATGTAGCAAGTCATGGACTGGTTTGATGGTTAATCTGTACAAGTTGTTTTCTTGGACACCAATTACTTTGGAAAAAATTATATGAGAGTCTTTGTGCCATGCAATAACTCTTCCTTCTGAGAAGGTAATCTTGTAGACTTTGTCTTCCAAGGCAGAAATAGAGACACGATTCCTCTTCATTCCAAGTACATATAGTACTTCCTTTAATTGAATCTCCATATCTGAATCTAGTTGAAAGGTAGAAGTTACAACTCCTCTCACATTGTATCTAGAATCATCTCCAATAACACCATGCAGACGTGTCTCTTTCTCAACAAAATGTGGTAGGTGATCTCTAAGACCGGTCATGTGCCTAGAGGAACCACTATCAATTAACCAAGTATTATTATTGGTAGGGACCATACCTGAGAGTGCTGATATGTTGATGTCTTCATTTCTTTGAGGTATTGTCTTCCTGGAACTGAGTTTGCTTGAACCATCAAGATTTCCTCCTGTCATGATTTTTCTCATTTTGGATTCTTCACAAACCCTTGCAACTAGGCTAGAAAACATAATGGCTAGGCTAGGCTATCACTTTTAGGTTTTGTTGGACTTATGAATACCAAAAAAAATCCTTTGAAGGATATGATATCCCTAGTAATTTGAATAGCTCCTTCAAGGATTTGCAGAAACACAATTATGAAATTTTCTACAGAAATTGGCGAAACCCTAGGGCCAAAAAGTCAAAATGATTGGAATTGAAATTTGAGAGTTGTTGGAGGTGCACTGAAGGAGGTCGTACACACCTATGTCCTTTTTACCCCCACCATCCAAGTTCCAAGTGTTGAAAACCCTTAGAAGAGTACGCCGTACAAATTTTCTGGGAACCCTAGGAGTGTTGTACAGTTTCTGTAGAAGAGAGAGAGGATGGCTGAAAGATGTTTGTGCAATGGGTTCTTCAAGACCTATGCTATGATAGCATGTTGATTTTTCAATAAGAAATGTTTTTTTTTTGACAGAAACAGTTAATGGAGCTTTGTATTAATAACAGTGGACATGCCACGGGGGTTTGATACATCGATAGAGATTTTCTTTTAAACTGGAAACCATATGTCTAAAGATCCTAACTCAGTACTAATTTGCGGACAGCGAGCCTGAACGGCTTCACGTCATTACATCACTTCTAGGTTGGAAGTTTTTTTTCTTCTTTGACACCGTTTTCTATTCATTGCTTTGGTCCGTGGATTGGCTTTCCATCGAGCGTAAAGGGTCTTCCTTTTCAGCTAAGTCTGCCCAGCTTGCAGTTAGGGGTTCTTGCTGGGTGGGCGACTTAGGAGTATCTTCTGCTTCCCCCTTAGCAGGGGATTTAATTTCAGCTTCAACTTTTGCTTCTTCTGCTTCCCCCTTAGCAGGGGATTTGATTTCGGCTTCAACTTCAGCTTCTTCTACCGCTTCCAGAGTCTTTCTTTCAGAACGCGGTTCCTTTGACGCCTCCGTCCACTAGGTGGGCTTGGACGACCTTTTTTTCCCGAGTGGTTTCCCACAATTACGGGCTAAGTTCCCCATTTCGAAGCAGTTCCTACACCTGAAACTGAGATTCTCATAGTCAAGTTTTTGGGTCCTTGAGTAGTCCTTTCTTGGAGAATAATTTCAGCTGGGAAACCTTTGGAGAAATCCATTTCAACACAGATTCAGGTGAAGGTGGAGCGGGTTGGCTTGGAGTCCAGACTTCTACAGAGGAACTTGCCGAGGCCATTGCCAATAGATTGAAGAGAATAATCCCCCCATAAATGCAGGGGCAAATAAGGAAGTCTCACCCGGACTGGGGCTGAAGAGATACAATCCATGGAGGGGTCAAAGGTAGGGGTCCAAAGTTGCATGGACAGGCCTGCTCTGCCCCAGAACCACGACCCAGAGTTAAACACCTTGTCTCTGTCACTTGTAGAATCGAAAACTACCACAAAAAAACCTTTTGCATAGGAACAAGTAATGACTTCTCCATCTAAGAATGGGTACCATTCAGAGGAGAACCAAGAGAGTAGATCTGGAAGAGAGGGCCAAAACTTGTTAAACCTTCAAAATAGAGCATGCCTACTGTAATGGTGAGCATGAGTTAAGGCTTCTTGCGGCATTGGAATGGAAACTGTTGGAGCTTCAGAAACTACTTCATGCAGCCTAAAGGGGTGACCTTGAGAAGAAGCAACCTCCGACGCCAATGCATGCAGATCGGAGAGAAACCCTTGGCGTGAACCCAACTCTTTAAAGGAGAGGGCCGACACCAGAGGGGGAAATATTGAGGTTGTTGCTGACGGAGCACCAGGGGAAGCACCTGCAAGAGAGGTCGGCCCAGACGTGGAGGTCGCGACCGAGGGAGGGAGGCCCACAGCCATTTCCACGGCTTTACTAGGAGAGGCTCCACCATGCGCTGGAGATGAGGGGGCCGCCATTGGAGCTTCTACAGCTGCTGCGAAGGAGGGTGGAGGGGGGTAGGAGGCACCAGACTGGCGGCCCGCGGGAGAACCAAGAGCACGTTCAACAAATAAAGAGTGATTTTTCAATAAGAAATGTTAAGCATGAAGTTCATTCCATTTTTAGCATTTAACTTAACCATAACCAATAATGTTGCAGCATCCAATATCAAAAGAAGAAACACCATGCACAAGAACACAAGAAGTATCCTGGGAAACCCTTCTCAACAAGGGAAGAAAAACCAACCAAATTTCTTTACCATATTATTCAAGAGAAATACCTTCACCACCAAGAAAACCTAGCACACAAGAGGGTGATTTTAAACCCTAGAAGGCTAGCACCCAAGAGAGGTGCACACTTTTTCCCAAGAAGGTGTACTTGCTGAAATTTCCAAACTCACACAAAATATATGATTCCTCAATGGGGAATTTACCTTTACTTATACTAGACTGAACCTATCAACATAAGTGTCTATTGGTACAACATGGACGACCTCACAATATAATTAATAATAACTAGATTAATTATCTTTTACATTAATTATCTATCATAATAAGGTGGGGCTGACCTGTGCCCTTTACATTACAATTAGGGTTACATGCAGGTCTGACTCTTGAAAAATATAACAAGGGATCTCATACACCCACTAGTGCTCAACCACTACGGGCACATCCATAGGGATTTCCATATCTCTTGGCTTACTGCATTACAAAGAAGAACCACTTCTTCACTAGTGCTCAACCACTAGGATCACATTCACCTGTGCTCGTCCACATGCATGTCCACTCAATAGATCTTCTTTCCCACTACATTACACAAGAGAGTCATATTGAGTTTCTCATCAACTCTTTGCTCAGAGGAGGCTAATACATCATCTTGATTTCTGTCTCATGACGATGCACCCAACACTTTGGGATTTCACACGTTTACCTTGTGCTCAGCCACAGGCACATCCACCTATGAAAATCTCCTTTCTCATTGCATTACACAGGAGAATCATCTCGATTTGTTCGCAACGTAAGGAAGAGGCCATATCTACATTCCAAATCTATCTTATATAGGAACCACACACCCCTCTCAGGGGATATCTCTTAGGTTTGTGTTCTGGAGAATGTCTCATGTAGCTGCAATCATCAACAATTATTGCATACTTTAGCTCGGTAAGTATCAATATATGCTGCAAATTGTTCATTGTTCCAGACATGTACAAAAATTACCTCACAACTTCTCTTTTCCTTACTATACCTAGACCTAATTGACAGGTGACCATGATAGGGGGTGTGTAATACCCTAGTTTTGGGCCCCATATTAAATAATGCATTTTTTCAATTTATGAAAGGAGAGAGTGTCAAAACAATTAAAAAAGGCTAGCGTGCCCAATAAATGTAATGTTTTGATCATTATTAATAAAACATACATCACTGGATTCTAGATGAACAAGGACAAGAGTTATAGAGGGCTATGATTCCACAAGAGAGGGGGGTTGAGGAGATAAGTATTTATTTTATATTTTAATTACCCATTTTTGTTTAATGGAGAATATCAGTGACATGAGATTCTTGGGGGAAGGCCATGTGGTTCTCTAATTCCAATAAATACATAAACCCATCTTTGGAATATTTGGGGGGTTCACTCACTCACTCATTGTTCACTGTTCATTGTTCACACCTTTCATTTTCTGTTCTCTCTCTCTCAATTCACTCTTGCACCCATTCATCATTCATTCTGATCTTTTCTTGGGAAAGAAAAACAAATTGTTGGAGAGGAGCCATGGTTTTGTTGGCTATGATGACTGCTGGTGTATTCCAACTGTGAATTAATGCCTGCATGTATGAGATGCATTGGAATGTGTTAAGTTTTTCTTGAATCTTGAGAGTACTAGCATGGAGATTCTTGACCAGATGCACTAGAGCCTTGGAAAGAGGTGGACAAGCTAAGGGACTGCATGATAGAGAAGGGGGTCCATTCTTTTGGGTTGTGTAGTTTGGATAGAAGAGAGTTGGTATACTTTGGATTGATGTGTGTGCTAAGAATCCTGTGAGAGCTTGAATGCTAACTGGTTTGGGAAGCTAAGTGACACTATGGAACCGTTCTTGTGGATTCATAACCCTGGCTTAGGGGTGACATTGCTGTTGAGAATTGGAACAACAATGTCTACGGTTGGGTGGAACTTCCTTGGTTTGCAGCCAATTGTTGATTCGTTTCATTAAAGAAAAGTGCTCTCTGTCATGGTTTCATTTACCTATATATTTATTTCCGCTGTGTATAAATTGTTATCTTTGAGATTCATGTTTATAATGTGCATGCTTGCTGGTTATTGTTGTCTATGGAATTATATTCATTTCTTTTATGTGTAGGATGAATCTTGATCTCTGCATGTGAATATTTCATGCCTCTTTGTTAATTACAAATTTATCAGAATCTGAATTCAGTTCAAAATCGAGTTTTGAGGTAGCGTGCCCAGCCTATGGGTAGCTGGGTACGTTACATGGTGGGAGGCTTGACTATTTATTGCTATTGGATCCCTTGAGGTCACTAGGGAATCCTCCCTTGTGGTGGACCTATTCCATCACTAAAATGAGGGAATATTATACTTAGGTGACAATGGTAGTTTATTATATAGTTACACAATATTTGGGGATCTTGTGGAGGGCTTTGCACAAGTACAAATCCAGTGATAACAATAATGTTTCAAACATTTTCGATGCTCATGATTTGAACTGGGTTGGTTCGTCACATTTGGTATCAGAGCTAGTTTTATTTGACCATCCCAATTCGATCCTTTGTGGAATATGGCCAGGATTAGGATCATAAAATTAGTTGTGATACCTAATGTGACGAACCAACCTGGTTCAGATCACGAGCATACAAAATGTTTGGAATAATATCATGATGTAGATTAGAGTGTGTATATATATATTGTAGAGTTAGTTAGAAAATATTGTATTTTATTGGGAGATATATGAATTTCCCTCTATATAAAGACAAGCTTCTCTCCATTTCGAGAGGTAATTGACAATTGGATATTTAGGAGTTAGAGAAGTGATGAAGTATCAATCTTAGGAATTGATGCTTGATGGAGCTCCTTTATATTACCAAAATTGATGAGTAAGGGGGTATATCTTTCTACTTAGGTGTAAATTTTAATGCTTTCATTATTGTACAATTATATATAAATTTTCTTGTTTCAATTTAATATAAAGGCTTAAATATTTTTATTGAGTAAATCAATGCGAGGAGGTTTTTTCCTCTTGATTTACTTGTTTTTTTTTTGTTTTGTTTATTTCCATTCTTTTAATAAATTAATTGCATATTTGAATTAATAATTTAGAAATAATACAACATTTTTATGTTTTGTTGATGAGTGGTACCTTTTAGGGCTGTTGATGAGTGGTACCTTTTAGGGCCCTCCTCCAAGATTAATTTCCATGTGATTTCCAACAAGTACTGGAAGGATCAATGTCATACATTAGTCCATTTTCCTTGAGTACACATAATTACAATGGGGAATTTAACAAACCTCCTTTTATCCATTGTTGGTTGGATGTGCAAAAATTAACCCTTTAATCCACTTAATACCTTCATTGAAATAGTTGTGATATGACAAATTTAGTCCCTCCATTTAATAACATCTCATGACTCCATTAGCCCATTATTGATAGGCATTGGTTTCTTTCTATCTCTTTTCATTCATTGTTTTTGTCCTTCATTTTTCTATCTTTTCCTTATCCCATTTTTTATTTCCATCACATTTCATATATTACAATCATGCATTTTGTTAGGGCTTACACTTCATATATTACATAATACCCCCACTCCATAGCCTTAGCAATATTATTTAGGGATACCCTCTTTGATTTGGATAAGAGCCAACCAAAAGAGAGAGGAAGAGCTATTGAGGTGACATTGTGTAGCCTTCCTAAGTTGCAAACGACTAGCCCCTCGACCTTTGAGACTTGTACATCACATGAGAGTGTTAGATTTTGCTGTAACATTTTTGCGCCATTGCTAGGGATAAAGTCCATTGCCTAGATTTATAGTGTTGTTACATTTGACATCTTATGAGTGTGTGTCTTGAATATCTCTTGATCATATAGTGACTCCATAATTGATGGCTTACTGATTTTGGAAGTGATGAAAACAAACAAACACTTGAAGAGCTCCCCTTGATAACTCAACATTTCAAATTTTTTATAAGATTTTATGGTATACATGTATTTTTAGATTTTAGCACTTTGAATATTTGAATTAATGGATCAACCCAAAGAAAATTTTAGAACTTTGAATATTTGAATTAATGGCTCCACCCAAAGGAAATTTTTGGGAAGATTTTTTTATCCCTTTGGATTTTTCATGCCTTCATGGATCTCCACATCATTTTCATCATTGGATTTGGATTCACTATGTTCCAATATTTTGGGGACAACCCCATTTGATTTCTATGAATCTTTTATCATTCTGAAGTTTATTTTAGAAAGTACTATTGTCCATGAAGATGTTTTGACGACAATTTTTTCATTTTCTTTGAATTGAAAGAATGCATGGGAGTTGTATTGTGATTTCAACCATAAAGAGATAAAGTCATTTCCATAAATTGGTAAGAAATTTTAGAATTATTGAATGTGTAGATATGACAACAAGGAGCATTCGACAAATTTATATGAGACAAATTTTTGGCTTGATATTTGTGCTAAAGTAAAAGATAATGTTGCTAGTTTGATGATTGTCCATGAAAAGAATTTTCAAGTTATCTCTTGGTTGAGATTAAAATGAAATATAATGTTTATGATTATACGAAAAAATATATTAGAAAGAAATTAGCTCATATGAGGATAAATCACAACTTTGTCCACCATCTCATGAACCACTCATATTATATTTCAGAAATGAGTGATGTATTTGTTGAAGAACATATTGCACCCTCACATATAGAAGACATTGGTTATGAAGTTTCCACCCCATTTTCACATGAAGACAAGGGTAATATGACTTGTAATTCTTTTCAAACTTCAGATTTTAATGATATAATGATTAATTTGGAGAGTGTTGTTTATGAAGATAAGCCTTTGTGTGCCGATGGAATGTTAGATGTATGCATTTCTTCATGTTACGAGAATGAGGGCAACCAAGTTGAAGTTAGCACTGATGGATTATTGGACATGCATTCGGGATTCTATTTATGACACTCATGGGGATGATTCTAGGGAGGAAAATGTTGATTATTTGTCTCATGGACAACCATGTTTAGTTGGTGCATGTGCAAAAATTTCTGATGGCGGTTTGGAGCTATGTTTTCCATGTTTAATTCAATTTTTTTTAGCTTTTGGAGCATGTTAGTGATGATGAAAGCTCTTAAAATTTTCAACCATCATATTCTTCAAATCTTTGTGAAAGTGTGTGCTAAAAATAATTTGTTTTTTTTAGCGATTTTTTTGCTGGAAATTGTATGAGACAACAATATATTGAGTGCATATTTTATGAGTCATTTACAACAATCAAATAGAGTATATAATTTTATTTTCATATTTATAATTTCATCTCATACTTCATCTTTATGMTTATGAAAAATAATTTATTATTGGAGCATCATACATCTTCTTTGTTTGAGGGTGTGGTTGATGTTTGTCATACATATTAGCTTTTGGAGAGACACACATTTGATGACATATACCTTTTCTAGACCATATTTTAGTCATCTTCAACATTGGATTGAGTTAGCATGCGCTAAAACATGTTATCCTACTTTGGATTTTTGTATTGGCTACCATGTATGTAGTATTTTTTCATTTCGTAGCTATGATGTACTAGAGATTTTAGTATATAAATGTTTTATTTTCGATGTAATATTGTKTTGGATCATTATCAACCACAATGGTAGAGTTCATGGCCTTGAGATGATGCTTGGATGATTGCATTGACTATTCAAATTCATTTAGCTTCTTGTTTCATTCTAGGTTAGWGTAGTGTAGGATGGATAACCTCAACACATGTGAGCATTAATGATGAATAAGCTCAACACATATGAACACTAATTTACTTTCATGTATTTTTTTGGCATTGTTGTAACCAAATTTTGAACTCTTGGTGATGTGTAAATATATAAAAAATGAATAAGTATGTGGTGTTTGTGGATGTTGATTTGTATCCATCATGCCACACGAATTTTCCTCTTCTTTCTTGTTTACAGGTTGTACAAGATATTTAGGGGTTCTCATGCACTCCCAAGAAAATTTGACTATTTGACTGATACCATATTCTAAATGCATCTAAGGGAGGGAAAATGGTATCAGTCAAATTAAAACTTGAACTTCGACCTTCTAGGTCAAATTTAACTCTGCAAATCTACATATCTACTCCATTGAACCTCCCTTGGATAGTCATGAGTCATTTAAACATGGATTTTCTGTATGAAGTTTCAGTTTGTGATTTTCATTAGATTGATGGAAATTTGTTGTTGGTTCCTTAGAGATATTGGAATGATTTGGGGGGGCTCATTATTCATCTATATGGAGCCCCTTATCTTCATGGAATCATATCGTTTGATGGATATCTTTGCTTGAGGGAGTTTCACTTCTCCTTAGTTGGATGATTGTGCTTGCTGCTTGGTGATCTTCCCACATGTGCTTGCCTTGTTGATCACCCCTTGGTTTCACTTTTATGGTTGTGGAGCATATTATCTCATTATGGGTGTTTGGTATATCCTTTGATGGATATATTTGATTGAGGGAGTTTCACTTCTTTTTGGTTGGATGATTGTGCTTGCTTCTTGGTGGTCTTCCCACATGTGCTTGCCTTGTTGATCACCCCTTGGTTGCACTTTTTTATGGATGTGGAGCATATTATCTCATTATGGGTGTTTGATATATATGCTTATCTTGGATATGGATGATGGTTCTATCCCCCTAAGGGGTTAGATGATGATGGTGGTAGGAGGTAGATGTTTCATGGCATTGTTGTTGATATTTCCTAGTGACTTGGTGGGTTGATGTATGCTGTTGGTTTCACTAGGATGGGGTGTTCTACATGTTGAATTTTCATCTCAATCAGTTAACTAGATTAATGTTCTTTTAATTTTAAATAGTTAGAACAATAAATGGATATAAAGGATCACTGAAAGAATAATATCCAAAACATACACAATATTTACCCTGGGAAAACCCTCTAGGGGAAAAACCCAAAAAACTTCCTCAATATAGATTCAACAACCAAGAACAATGCATTTCTCCCAAAGAGAACTAACAAAGGAAGAATATCCTTCTCAAACCCTTGACTAGGGAAGAGTAGCATACCACATAACCAAGATATACCCAAGAGATAAACCAAGATCTTCCACAACGCCACCTTCTAGCTACAATAACGTCTCCCTCTGAGACTTGCACACTTCTCTTCTTGAATTGAAAGCTTGTGTGCGTGTGTCTTCAAATGAGGTGCTAGACCCCCTTATAGACAATAGTTTTGTCAACCTAAAATTAGGTCTGGGCCGACCTACCACTTTATCCTTTTATTTTACATTTTACTTGTCAAGGCACAATAGGGTCGACTTTTACAAGGGCACAATAGGGCCATCTTAACAAATATAATATAATAATATTCTTTAGGGTTTTGTCTTGGTAAAATACAATAAGAGTATCTTACGAAGCTACTCAAACTTCAACACTCCCTCTTATCAAGGAATGTATTATTCTCGTCATGATCATCATCACTGCTTCTACGCTTTTGTACACCTGGCCATTGTCTTGTTGTCAATCACAGATCTATATATCATAGGAAGTTCTGCACTTTTACTAGAGTAGCGTACCATCCTGTGTTGGAGTAGAATACCAGCCTACATTACGGTTAACATACCAGCTTGCGTTGGAGTAACATACCAATCTGCGTTGGGATAGCATACTAGCCTGTGTTGGAGTAGCATACCAACCTGCGTTGGGGTAGCATACCAGCCTACGTTGGAGTAGCATACCAACCTGTGCTGGTGTAGAATACTAGCATGCATTGGAGTACCAACTTGCGCTGGGGTAGCATACCATCCTACATTGGAGTACCAACCTGTGTTGGGGTATCATACTAGTCTGCACTGGAGTAGCTCCCACTAATGGGAACACATCATTTTCCGCTACTGGGGAACACANCCAATCTGCGTTGGGATAGCATACTAGCCTGTGTTGGAGTAGCATACCAACCTGCGTTGGGGTAGCATACCAGCCTACGTTGGAGTAGCATACCAACCTGTGCTGGTGTAGAATACTAGCATGCATTGGAGTACCAACTTGCGTTGGGGTAGCATACCATCCTACATTGGAGTACCAACCTGTGTTGGGGTATCATACTAGTCTGCATTGGAGTAGCTCCCACTAATGGGAACACATCATTTTCCGCTACTGGGGAACACATCACTCCCTCTACTAGGGAACACATCACTCCCTCTCTCTCGGGAAAATCTTTTTGGACCACACCAAGATTCTCTCTGAAGTACTCTAACTTCACTCTCGACATAGGCTTAGTCAACACATTTTCTACTTGCTCGTTGGTAGGAACATATTGGAGCTTCACTTCTCCCTTGTGTACCATCTCTCAAATATAATGGTACTTGATATCGATATGCTTGAACCTGCCATGAAAAAATGGGTTCTATGAAAAATTTATGCAACACTGGTTGTCACAAAAGATATAGGTCTCCTCCAGCTCGAGATCAAACAATCCTGCAATCAACTTCTGAAGCCACATTGCTTTGACACAAGTTGAAAATGCTACCACATACTCTGCCTCTATAGAAATGAGTGCCACACAAGTCTCATTCCTACTGAACCATGAGATCATAGTTGATCCCAAACTAAAGAAACATCCAGATGTACTTTTTCGGTCTGTGACACTACTTGTCCAATTTGAATTTGTGTAGCTCTCCAATCTTATCTCTTGATCCGAGATATATCCAAGTCCATAATTAATTGTACCCTTAAGGTACCTCATCACATGTTTTTTCGCAATTATATGAACATGTATAGGCTCAATCATGTGATGACTCAATTTGTTCACTGAAAAACATATATCTGGTCTCATGTTTGTCAAATACATCAACAGACCAATTATTTGCATGTATATGGTGGCATCGACTATCTCTGAAGTTGTATCACACAACAAATTCAAGTTAGTGTGATACCCTTGTTCCCACCAGCTTGTAAATATAACTATAACCTACTAAAATACTATGGGCATACTGAATAGGTGTGGATGTTGGAATTGATGAACCTTTTTGTTATAAAAGGTAATGTATATATTTCTGTTACTAAATAAAATGGAAAGTGTTTCATAACTACTGAAGGGGTTTGCCAAGGTAGATAATGATATATGAGACATATGGTGAGGGAAAATGACAATGGTTGAGATGACCCCCACCAGACCAACACTCTACTGGATTTAAATTATTCAGACCCAGAACAATCCTCTGACCCAGAAAAATAAATTACAGTTAGGCTGGTAGTTGGGAAGTCCTCCTCAAGAGTCAATGCGGAGATGGGAAGAGTACCCATTTAAAAAAATTCTTGACCTGACCATGAAATGGGGATTTGGACCCACAAAATCATTTTGAGGAAGGAAAGAAAAGAGAGGAAATTCGTGGGTAGAAGAGGAGGAAAGAAGATGAGTTTGATGACCATTTCTAAAGATGGAGAGCATGTGAAACTCTCTGGTTCTGAAGAGAACTGAAAAATGAATTTGTTCTGGGTATAGGAATTTGTTTGGCAATGTTTTCAGCCCAAGATGATAAATGAGGTTGCGGAGGAGATGAGTGATTGAGGAAGCACTCATTGTAGACCCCCTTGCTTGGTGAAGAGAAAACCGATTTGCCAAGTTCCTATGGGAGGAGGAGAGTGGCGTCCATCCCTCGCAGTTTCTGAACAAAAGCAAGAGTCTCTCTCAAAGCATCATGATCTAGCTAGGGGGTGGCCATAGGTAAATCTGTCAAGGAGTTGTTGTGCCTACGGTTGGGTGGAAAATGGCACCCCTTTCAACAATTGCATCACTATCTGGTTTCTAGATATGTATATCTGGTTAAATCTCTGTAGTGTTTAGATCAAAGAAAATTTTATACTATGTTTTGGAACTATGTARGTTTAATTTCTGATAAAAATGACTAGAGAAATTTAAGCAAAATAAAGAGAATGTCTTAGCTGAAGCTCTTTTGATTTAATTTCTTATCTCTTGACTATCTATGTGTAAAAATAAGATTTATGGGAGTGGAAGTTGTGGTTGACTGTGTTGTACAGTTTAATGCATGTTTGAGAATTGATGACTGAACATTTAACAATATCTATAACACCTTTGAAGGAAGAGAGAGTGATTTTTATGCATAATATTGCTACATTTTAGTATGTCCTCAAATCCCTTGTCAAAAAAGTTAGAATATATCAGATCTGTGGACTTTAGGAAATAATCCCAATTATGGGAAAACATTAAAAGTCCTTATAAATAATTATTGAGGAAAAATAATTAGGACATAAACATGAAATTGGCCTAAAGGAATTAAAATACAAAGTTATCAAAATTCTATTTGGGGCATAAATAAACATTTATGTTTAATTTGTGTTAAATCTCCTAAATTTGGGAAGAATTCCCTTAAATTTTAGTGGACAATGAATCCTGGTAGAAACAATGATTTTACTGTGGAGGTAAATCTTTGTATTATGACCATTTTCCTTAAATTTAGTAAGAGTAGTAAAGCACAATAATAAGGAAATAAAATTCTACTCATTTACCCACGAGAAGGGAGAGATTATAATTATATTTTAATTTCCAGGATGGAGAAATTTCCTTGGAATATAAACTTTTATTAAATCTCTTTATAAGACTTGGAAAACTATACTTTTCCTTTCCTTATTTTTATGTAAGAGAAAATGATTTCCTTTAAACCTTTTAGGTAACAAAACTGAGTAATACTATGGAAATATATGTATATATGCCTATATACATATGATTATTATTATTATTTTATTATTCTGAAAATGGAGGTTAAATCCCTTGATGCGTAAAGTACTTGAGACTAAAAAGAATATAATTATTATTGTCATTTCAATGTCAAACACACTAGGGAATAAATGATGACAAAATCCTTAAACCTTCTCATAGTCTTTGGAACTTCGGGAGTTCAAAGCTATGGGGCTTCGGGATGTTTGGGTGATGGTATTCCACGAGCCAAAGTCGCCGAATGCCCGAACCCTTCCTTTCCCTGAGCAAGGTTGCATAAGTAATAAACACAATTATTTATATTATTGCATTTAATGTGATTGATTAACAAAATTGATTAATATAATATATCTTTAATACAATATATATTATATTATAATCCAAATTATTTCACTGTATTTAAACCACAACGTAATTACAGGTGGGTCCCTTTCAGAACTTTGGAGCTTTGGGACTCTGGGGCTCCGGGAGAATTGAGTATAAATGATGTGTGGGAGAGCCAAAGGAGATTGACCCAAAGAACTCTCTCTCTCTCTCTCTCTCTCTCTCTCTCTCTCTCTCTCTCATGTCAAATATTAATATAATATTGGATAATTTTAAAACCTTGGTGTAATTTTAGAGGAATATAAAATAATATATTATATTATTTTAAGGTTTATTAAATTGATTACATGTAAATGAAGCCAATTCCTTTGAATATTAAATGGTGTGGTAATGTGTGCCAATGGGGTCACTTCGGATATTTGGGACTCCGGGGCTCTGAGAGATTGGAGTACAAGGAATGTGGTGGAGAGCCGAAGGGGGTTGACCCAGAGTTCTCTCTCTCTCTCTCTCTCTCTCTCTCTCTCTCTCTCTCTC
>SNQJ01S0010790.1:20135-49420 GCA_010110895.2 Picea sitchensis | reverse complement strand
AAAGTACAAACCCTACTTACCCTTTTTAATTTAATATTTAATGCGAAGTCACATGTAAGCGTGGACCCTTCGGGAGTTCTGGGCTCCGGGATTTCGGAGCTTTGGGACTCCTGGGAGTTGGGAAAGATAGAGCGTAAGGGAAAAACGACCGAAGGTCGAACCTATTTTCCCGTATCCCAATGTTATAATAAACGTTAAGTGGAATTAATTAGATTATATGATGATATACTAAATTAATTTACACAAACGTATAGTAGGAGTGGGACCCTCTCCGTAACTTCGACATTCAAGAGATTTGGGTTCATAAAATCTTTATGAGGAATCTTCGCCGAAGCCCGGAGGCTTAGACATTAATTGGTATTGAGAATCCTAAGTGCTCCTATGATATAAATTAGTCATATTATAATATAATTTAATATAATTATATTATAATATAATTAATAAAAGGATAATTTGTGGTTGAATATAGTTAATCCTTTTCCCAGTAAATAAATAAATATGCATGTATGTGTGTGTGTGTGTGTGTGTTGAATTACGTGAAAATGCAACATGGATTTGTGTGCCAGGGAGGAATTGAATTATATACCTTAATTAAGGATTAATAAACTTAAGTATATTATGGAGAAATTAACCTCATTGTGTTATAATATAATTACTCATAATTATCATTTGAGTAATTTATTGAGTTAGTGTTAAACTACTTCTAAGGGGAAAAAGAGAAAGTAAAAAATTCAGTAACTACTGGGCCATGAATATTAGGCTAAGAAAAAATAAATTACTGGATAATTAGTTTGTGGAGAATAATTATCCTTAATGATATTTAAGTAATTAATTACCAAAGAATGGTATTCTATGAAATATTAATTAAGTATTTTAATTGGACTATAGGAGAGGGACTATTGTCATCCTATAGTCATGCAAGCCTAAACACCCCGCGGTGATATGGCAAATCGATGCTCACTAAGAACATCATTGTGATGGATCATGATAATCTTCCATGCGTTGACGAGTTGAGTAGAGTCAAGTAGGATTGGTGAACCTTAGGTGCCGAATGGATCCTAATTGTAGTTTGGGAGGTCTGGCATGCATCAAGACTATCCATTGAGAGAAATGGATTAGTCCTCGATACAATATTCATTGGAGGTAAGAGAAAAATTTATACCCCATCCCTTAAAAAGGTACTTAGGGGTTAGGTGTGTGATAGTTAGCCACCATTGGTGTAGGTATGGCCTTACAATCCAACATCCCGAACCTCTTCAGGATATCCACTGCATATTTTCCATGATTAAGGAAAGTCCCTTATAGTCTCTGTCATATCTCCAGACCTAAGAAGTAATGCATCATTCCTAGGTCCTTCATCTTGAACTCTGCAACAAGTTTCCTCTTACTATCAACAATGAGCTTCTCGTCTCCTATTAGAAACAAGTCATCCACATATAGTAGTAATTTTTTATATTATGGTATCCGCGGGAGGTATTAACCTCCATTTGTGACCTTTGTTGAGATTAGAATATTCCAAAAGCAAGAAAAGACTTGGACATAACCCTAGAAGAGAAGTTGGCTAAAGAAAATATTTTATGTTAAGTCTTTAGTACCCAGAAAGAGAAGTCGGACCAGACAACTTGGAAAAAGTAGTATAAATATAGGATGCCAGTTCTCATTTGAGACAAATATCTCAGAATTTCATAAATCCACTTGTGCACATTGCATAAGTCTAGTAGTGCGCAAGTATGGGGAGCAACTACAACCGCAGTCATGCAATCTGCATTTTCGTTTTTTTCTGGGTTGGACTCTCTGATAAGTTTTGGTTATCTTTTATTGGTGCATTATCCTTGGTTGGCTATTGGTTTTCTACCATAATTATTCTCTCTGTCAAGGTCAAGGTGCTCGGGGGTGGCATTAGTTCCTATGGTTGGGTGACAATATTGCTATATTGTCTACGGTTAAACGAGCACATCCACTTTTCTAATAGATTATGTGCCCACACCTCCTTCATTCAATATAACCATTGGAAGGAATCTAAGCCATAAAGTTATCAATCTCATTGAAGAACTGTCGCTAGGGTTTCTATAAGGTGCAGTTACTAAAGAACTTCCGCTAGGGTTACTAGCAAGTGCAGTTGCAGAAACGCTAAAACTCCTGCCTAACACCTTATGATGGAATACCTTACTCAAGGAAAATATGTTCTAGTGCACCTTAGTCCAATGCACCTCTTGGCACTCTCAGAAGGAAAAAACTTCAAGATTGAGATTTTGGGTCAAAGTTCGACCAATCATTAGTCAACAAGAATCATGAATGAAAAGATGATTCATCTACACTATTCAATGCTCACAGGAACTCTTGAAGATGACATGTAGATAATTGACAGTGGAGCTTCTAGGCATATGAAAGGAGACCAAGCCAGACTCTCTAATCTAAATGAAAACAAGAGATCGCACAAAGTAGAACTTAGAGACAAAAACACCTATCCAGTTGAAGGAATTAGTCAAGCCTCCGTCAAATTGAAAACAAGTAACAATGTTCATTTGAGCAATGTATTATATGTACCTAGTTTAGAAAATAATCTTGTATCCATATCTTTTCTAGAAGACTAAGGAAACATAATAGCCTTTGTAGATGAAAAGTATTATCTTGGCCTAGAGACTCCAGCATAGAGAATGCTAGAGTTATCAGAACTCGTGAAGGGAGACTATATAGACTACTAGAACGAAATGATGGAGCCCTTGTACATGATGAAGTCAATACCAATGAACTTTGGCATAGAAAGTATGCTCATATCAACTATCGAACATTACCCTTCCTCAAAAACATGGTTGAAGGAATAGCAGAACTACAATCTACACATGAAGGAATTTGCAAAGGATGTGCTCTTGGTAAGAAGGTTAAGAAACCATTCTCAAGCAACAATAATAGATTTAAGGAAATCCTAGATCTAATACATTAAGGTGTTTGCAGTCCGATGCCAGTAAAATCTCTATGAGGTTCTCTTTACTATGTAATATTCATAGATGATTACTCAAGAAAAACTTGGTTATATCTATTGAAGACAAAGGATGAAGTTTTCAACAAGTTTCAAGAATTCAAAGTAGAGATAGAGAACCTCACAAACAATAAAATCAAGACCTTGAGAACAGATAATGGAGGTTAATATACATCTAAGGAATTTGTTTCCTTTTGTAAATTAGCAGGGGTTAGGAGGGAGCTAASTGTTCCTCATAATACTCAACAAAATGGTGCAGTGGAAAGGAAGAACAAATCTATTGAAGAAACTATGAAGGAACTATTGAACGATCAAGGTTTATMTATGTATCTGTGGGGAGAAGCAACCATGACAACAATATATGTTCATAACAAAAGTCCCCACCGCATATTGAAGGATATGAATCCAAAAGAATCCTTCTTAGGAAAGAAACCTAATGTGGAACACTTAACAATCTTTGGATGCCCTGTTTACTTTCACATCCCCAAGGATAAAAGGAAGAAATCAGAACCCTCAGGAAAGAAGGGCATATTTGTGGGATACAATGAATCATCCAAGGACTACAAAATCTATATCCCAAAACAACATAAGGTTGAATTTAGTAGATACGTAACCTTCAATGAAAGGATGGATTTTAAGAAATCCATAGAAGAAACTATAGAAGAAGAGTATGAAGAGCCTAATGAAGAAATCACATGTCTTCCAGAAAGTCAGAATGAACAAACATAACAACTTGATCATTTGATGCAACCATGTGAAACTATTGAATCAGAAACTGTACCCAAAACCAAGAAACATCCAACTTGGATTGAAGCTACCCTACAAGAAGTAGAAAGACTCAAAGCCCCAAGTGGCACCTTTAGAAAAAGCAAAAAACCCAAGAGATTCTCCAACTATGCAACATGTATGACACATATTCTAAATGAAGAAACCACCAAATTTGAAGAGGCAACTCAGAATAAACAATGTAAAGAAGCCATGAAAGAAGAACATCGGTCCATCATGAAAAATGATGTATGGGAAATTGTTCCTAGACCTAAATAAAAATCAGTAGTAACTTCAAAATGGGTCTATAAGATCAAACATGCAGCAAACAAAAGCATGGGAAAATATAAAACAATGTTCGTAGATGGAGGTTCTCCCAGCAGGAGGGAGAATAATATGACAAGACATTTTCTCCTACTGCCAAATATAATTCTATTAGAGCCATTATGTCTCTTGCTGCTTCATATGGGATGGAGTTTACATCAGATGGATGTAAAAAAAAATTTCCTCAATGGAGCAATCGAAGAAGAAGTATACATTTAACAACCTCAAGGATTTGAAGTAAACTCCATAGACACTCATGTTTGCAGACTAAAGAAATATTTATATGGACTCAAGCAATCTCCAAGAGCTTGGTATGCCAGAGTAGACAACTAATTAATAAGACTTGGCTTCTCCAAGAGTCATTCAGATCCAAATATTTTCTACAAAGTCGTGAACAATGCACCTGTGATTCTACTGCTATATGTCGACGATTTATTCTTGATATGTGAAGAGTCTCTCATCATCCAGTGTAAAAAGGAAATAGCTTCTGAGTTTGATATGAAATATCTTGGTCTCATGCATTACTACTTGGGACTAGAAGTATGGTAGAAGTGTGGCGAAGTATTCCTTGGATAAGGAAAGTATGCAGTGAAGATTCTTCAAAAGTTTGGAATGACGGATTTCATATCCATGGACAATCCTATGACCACAGATATAAGGAAAGTAAGAAACTCAGATTCTGATCCAGTAGACCCATCCGTATATCAACAATTGATTGGGTCATTGATGTATTTAGTAAATACTTGACCAGATATTTGCTTTGCTGTAAACAAACTAAGACAATTCCAGGTGGAACCCAAATATGAGCATTGGATATCTACAAAGCATGTTCTAAGATATATTCGTGGGACACTAAACTATGGTTTAAGATATACCACATCCAACGATATACAACTTCATGGATTCATATATTCAGATTGGGCAAGAAGTGTAGAATACATAAGGAGTATTTCAGGGATGTGTTTCATCTTGGGCTCCGCTATGATATCTTGGGGCAGCATGAAACAAAATTCTATCAGACTCAACACATCAGAAGCATAATATATCGCAATATGTGAGGCATTTACAGAAGCAATATGGTTGAGAAAGATGATTTCTGGACTATTTGATTAGGTTCCAGATTCGACCATAATATATTCTTACAATCAGAGTTGTATAAGGCTATCAAAACACCCAGTGTTTCATGAACAGTTAAAACACATTGAGATAAAATACTACTTTATTCGAGATAAAGTCCAGGAAGGAGAAGTGAAACTCCAGTATATCCCCACAGATGAGTAGACAACAAATATCTTGACAAAGCCTCTGTCCAAGATAAAGTTTGCATACTTACGAGAAAAGTTGGGGATCGTGGAAATAACTCCCTTAGCTAAAAGGGAAGAGATGGCTCTCCAGGTTGGGAGGGAGAACTGATATATCATTGATTTATGGACAACCATTTTCCATCTTGGAAAATGGTCCAGGATGGGCAGTTCCTTTCTAGTTCAGAAAGTGGTTTGATATTTCTGGCGGACAGACATTTTCCAGTTCGGAAAATGGTCCAGATTGGATGGTCATTTTTGTAATGAAAATGGTTCAATAGATTGATGATGTACCATAGGAAATGATTCCTCTTATGGCCAATGTGGGGGAATGGTCCAAGAAAATATTTATTCTTGACAGTCACTCTCAGAAGTGGTCGAGAAGAATGGTACGCCTCGCTGGGAAGTCATTCTTTCGAATTTCACAGTTGTGAGTAGTTTCGAAGAATGGTCCGTTTTGGAGGTTGGTGCAGGAAAATCATTTCCTTAGGTGTAACATCCCCAACCACCAATAGAATGGGAAACACCACTACTCGGACACTTCACTTAGCTCTGATACCAATTTGTACATTTATATGCATGCATAACTAACACAATTAACAGTTACGACACTCTGTTCATGCCACTTATTCATGCAGAAATAATACTAAACATTTTGTCTCTATAAGAATACATACAACATATTCTAACCATACACAAATTAATGTGGATTTAACAGTAAGCCTACACATACAACATATACATGCATTACTCGTCAATTATAACACATGTACATATACACAACATGTAAATGAACATAAAAGTGGTACTTATCTTTTAATATGAGACCACCAACTACGTGAAGACCTTCCACGAACCTCCCAACCTTATACCAAACTGCTCTTCACTCTCAGCAGTGGGTCACCACCGAGATGGGACCAAACCCCACCGGGAAAGGGATTCCTAGGCTAGGCAAGGTCAATAGGAAATTCACATAGTTTAATAGGAAGGATTATCTCCCAAGAGCCACTTACACCCACTTCTCACAGACTCTCATTCCCCACATACCTATCCCACCCCAGGAGTATACACCTTCACTGTCACATAGTCCATCGATTGCTCCACCTCCCTTCCGGGTCTTCAACAACAGGTTGAACAAAATTCTCAGATCTCTATAGTAGCTACGAGACTCCCTCTAGGAGAACTCACTTCCTCATCACACTCTCTCACCTGGAGAGAGTTTCTCACATGCCTGACARCCTGCTTCTTCAATCCACAACAACCTCTCTCACCTGGAAAGAGAGTTTCTCATAGGCCCGACAACCCGCCTCTTCAACCACGGGCTTGACAACCCACCACTTCAAACCACAATAGAAAATTTGGGTAAGGTAAGGGATAGCTCAGTAAATTACAGAGGTGCACGATGGCCATGGGTTCAACAATTGCGGAATTGGCTGGCTGCGTGATTTCTCAGTGCATGAGTGAACTCGTGAGGAGAGATGGGGTAGACTAGTCTAGCATAGCGAAGATGGTGAGAGTGTGAGAGACAAAACTGTCTGTGCATGAAACTCCCCCCCGGTGAGTGAGTGAGTGAGTCCCCTAAAAAATTCATGTGCCTGAGCTGACACATGTTGCTCATGAAGCATGTTCCTTTCCATTTGGAAGTCACCCATCCTCCCAAAGGAACTTAGGATATAAACATATCCTTCTAATCAGATTTTGGAATAATAAAAAATTATTATTCTCTTGGACTTAAGCCCTTAGGATTAACCTCTCTTTCCAACCTCTCATCCCCCTCTCTCTTACCCAACCTAGTGGATCTTAGTCCCCCATACTCTTTCTTTGTGGCCAGTCTACACACAATGATGTTTTTATATTAATAATATGAGTATTTACATGTACAAAACATGCTCTTGGCCTTGAACACCTAGGCTCTTCAGCCTAATAAACACATAATCCCATACATTATAATTTCTTGGCTCACCAGCCTACAAAACATGTTGCAATTCATAAATACAACTAGGGCTCGTCCTTGGGGATATTACAATTCCCTCCCATTATTTTTGCACTATCTTCAGTGCAACCTATTTACACCGCATCAACAAGATTTTCAAAATCTTAAAAAAGATGTGGGTATTCTACTCGCATAGCATCCTCATGCTCCCATGTCGTGTCCTTAGGACCATACCAGGTCCACTGGACCTTTACAAGCCCTATGGCTCGATTCTAGAGCTTCTTTCTCTTCTGTTCCAATATGAACACCGGATGCACTTGCAAGATGCCTTCTTGCTCCACCTGAATCACATTCCAATCAATAACATGATTAGCATCATGTATATATTTCTTAAGAAATGAAACATGAAACACCTTATGTACAGTCATGGATGCAGGCAATGAAAACATATATGCAAGTGGTCCAATCCTTTCTAGGATTTCAAATGGTCCACAATATCTGGTTGCCAACTTGGAACAATTTCCTAGCTTTAGGGAACTTTTGTTGGTTTTCACTTTCAAGAAAACATCATCACCCACTTTAAACTCCCTGTGGGTTCTGGTCTTATCAACATAAATTTTCTTCCTATCTTGGGAAGATTTCAAATTATTCTTATTCTTTAGCATTTTCTCTTCCATTTCCTTGAGAAACTCTGGCCCAACCACTTCCCTATCAACTGGGTTGTCCCAACTTATTAGTGTGTTGCACTTTCTGCCATAAAGTGCTTCAAATAGGGTCATCTTCAGTGCTGCTTGATACCCATTGTTGTAGGAAAATTCTACCAAGTGTAGGTATTCTTCGCATTTATATGGTTTGTCCATCACATACATCCTTAGCATGTCCTATATCACTTGGTTCACCCTTTCTGTTTTCCCATCAGACTTAGGATGATAGGCTGTGATGAAGTTCAGATTTGTTCTGAACCCTTTGAATAACCCTCTCCAAAACTTTGAGGTAAATTTTAGGTCTTTGTCATACACAATTGTCTTGGGAATACCATACAATCGTGATACTTCCTTCATATAGATATCAACATCATTATCTTCCTTGTGAGTAGTTTTCAATGGAATAAAATGGGAAGCTTTCGTAAGCTTATCCATCACCACCATGATGGAATCATGCTTCTTTCTTGTTCTAGGAAATCCTGTGATGAAATCCATTGTCACCACTTCCCACTTCCACTCAATAATGGGTAAAGGCTGTAGCAACCCTACTGGGTGTCTATGTTCAACTTTGAATTTATGACACTCCATACTCCTGGCAATGTATTCTACAATTTCCTTCTTCACACCTGGACAAAAGTAATGGCTCTTGACTACTGCCACTATTTTCTGATATCTAGGGTGTCCAACATAAGACACATTATGCATTTCTTTCAATATCATAATTCTCAATTTCTGAAAATTGGGTACATAAATTCTATTTTTGTACAAGAGTGTTCCATCATCTTCCAATTTATAATCTTCAACTTTTTGTTGCATTTTACCTTGCTACAATTTTGTTA
Organism: Picea sitchensis; assembly: GCA_010110895.2. Taxonomy (NCBI): domain Eukaryota; kingdom Viridiplantae; phylum Streptophyta; class Pinopsida; order Pinales; family Pinaceae; genus Picea; species Picea sitchensis. The sequence continues at coordinate 40,574 of SNQJ01S0010790.1, read as the reverse complement.
CCAATTCCATGTATTGCAAATCTAATTTTGCAGCCTCCACAATTATTTCTTTCAAATATTATTGGTACATGCTAATGGATGTAGCATGCAACTCATGCACTCTCCTACTGAGTGCATCAACCACTTTGTTCTCATTTCCTTTGATATGCTTGATATCAAAGTCATACTCACAAAGGAATTCCAACCATCTACTTTGCCTAGCATTCAAGGTTGGCTTATTAAACAAATACTTTAGAATGTTATGGTCTATCCTCAGTTTAAACCTCCTTCCCATGAGGTAGTGCCTCCATTTCTTTAGGGAGTGCACTATGGCTTCCAACTCCAAATCATGAGTTGCATAGTTCTTTTCATGTTCCTTCAGCTGTTTGGATTCATAACATACCACAAATCCATTTTGACTGAGGACTCCCCCCACTCCTTCTTTTCATGCATCTATACACACTACAAAATATTCATTCAGATATGTAATCCTCAGGATTGGAGCACTGGTTAACAACTTCTTCAAATGCTAGAAGCTCTTTTCACACTCTTATGTCCACTAAAATTTTACCCCCTTCCTTTGCAATGAAGTAATTGGGTGAGAAATTTTTGAAAACCCTACAATGAATCTCTTGTAATAGCCATCTATACCCATAAAGGATCTGAATTCTATCACATTCTTAGGTACTGACCATCCTCTAATGACCTCTATCTTCTCAGGGTCCACTGCTATCCCTTCCTCTGAAATGATATGTCCCAAATAATGAATCTGTTTTTGATAAAATAAGCACTTGCTCAATTTGGCATACAACTGATGCTCTCTTATCACTTGCAACACCATCCTCATATGATGTTATTTCTCTTCCTATGACTTGGAATACACCAGGATGTCATCCAAAAAGACTATGACAAAGTTGTTTAGATATTCTCTGAATACACCATTCATTAGGCACATGAAAACAACGAGTGCATTTGATAACCCAAATGGAACCACTGTGAATTCATAATGACCATACCTTGTTCTAAAGGTGGTATTGTGGATGTCTTCATCCTTTATCCTTACCTGATGGTACCCTGACCTGAGATCTATTTTTGAAAATATCTTGGCATCCTTCAACTGATCAAAGAGATCATCGATCCTTGGCAAGGGATACTTGTTATTTATAGTAACTTTATTCAACTATCTAAAATCGATGCAAAATCTTAATGTCCCATCTTTCTTCTTCATGAACAAGACCGGGGCACCCCAAGGTGACACACTTGGGCATATATACCCCTTCTTCAGAAGTTCTTCAATTTGCATTTGCAACTCCTTTAGCTCTTGTGTACTCATTATGTAAGTAGTTTTTGACATTGGAGCTGGTCCAGGCATCGGGTTTATAGAGAAATCAATATCTCTCTTTGGTGGTATTTCTGGTACCTCCTTGAATACATTTTCAAAATCTTCCAGGACTGCATGGTCTTCAATATTTTACACCTTATCCTTAGGCGCTTCCTCCATATGGGCTGCAAATATTTGACATCCCTTCCTGTAGCACTTTTTCAGCTGCATTGTTGAGACTTATTTGATAGTCACTTCCCTTGGGATTCCCCGCACTTTCATTGGGTTTCCTTCCTCATCCAGGCAAGTAAATGCCTTGTTACGACAGTCTAAGATGGCATGGTGCTGGTCCAACCAATCTATCCCAATTAAATAGTCATAGGAACCTAAAGGAACGATGTTCAATTCCGCCTTTGTGATAAGTCCATTCATGTCCATTGGACATGACTTAACCAACTCAACAACCTTTCTCTTGGATCCTCTAGCCAACTGCACTAACCAAGATTTTCCATGCTTGCTTCTTGGAAAATGCAAAATTTCCACCATTCTAGGATCTATATAACTATGACTAGCTCCTGAATCAATTAAAATAGTAATGGTTTGGTTGTTGATCATACCTTCCACTTCAATCATGTGTGATTGATATTCTTCTTGCTTGTTTTCCAGGTCTGCGTATATCCTTGGTACACTTCTGCCCATGTCTTCCACTGTTTCTTCTTGCTGAACCTTGTGGAAAATTCTTACTTTGTCATTTCTGTGGGGGAAATATCTGTACCTATGATTTCCTTTACAACCCCAACATTCCACAGGTGGTTGTCTTGGCATTTTCCCACCTACTTCAGACTTGCTGGGCTCTCTAAAACCTGGCTGTCCTTGAGGGATATTTCTGAAAAAGGATGGGTTGGTTCCCTTCTTCCTCTGATCCATCTTGAATTTCTTCTTGTCTTCCCAAGCTTTTTGGAAAGTTGTCTTTCCTTTATGCTGATCATATAGACATTTTTATCTCCTTATGGTTGCTTCCATATTTTTAGGATCATCATATTGGATCTTGTCACTAATGAAAGATGGCAGTCCACTCAAATATATTTGGATTTTTATAGTCTCATATTTGATGAAAGGAACATACTTCAACAACTCTAGGAATCTTCTTTCATACTCATCTATTTTCATGCTTCTCAGCTTAAGTTCAAAGAAATATTTCATCTTTCTTTCATAGTATCTCTTAGTCAAGTATTTCTTTTTGAAATAATTCTTGAATTCCCTCCAAGTAACATTTTTCTCTTTGATGTGTTGCACTTGCACAAGTTGATCCCACCACATGGATTCCTTTCATTTTAGTTGATACATTGCAATTCTCCCTTTTGCATGAGAGGAGTAATTTTGTAGTTGGAAATACTTCCTCATGTCAAGCAGCCATGTCTCCGCATCTTCCTCCTTCTTGTGCTCTCCATCAAACGTAGGAGGTTTGATCTTGTTCATTTCACCTTTCAGTTCATCCACTCCAGATCTTCTATGCTTTCTAGTAGGAGATGGGCTTGAACTATTGTGTGCCATCCTCTTGGAGTGCCCTTGGGAGTGATGATGGTGTCTTCCAACACTCCTTGATTTTCTCTTCTCATCAGGAAACCCGTGACTTACTGATTTACTGGAGTCACTCTCCTTATCCAATTTCTTTTCTATCTTTCCAAGATCCATATCAACTTTATGTTGAATTTTCCTTGTTGTTCCCAAGCTTTCATGAAATTTTTGTTATCTGCTCGGTGATTCTGGACATCTTTCTGCAATCTTTCAATGATTTTCATCATGTCCAATTTCTCATCTTTTTCCTCTCCGTGACCATGAGAGTTGGATCCTTCTTTATCCAACTGATCATTTATTCCTCTAACTTCGTCTTCCATACTGTAAGCCTCTTGTGCATCCCCCATTTATCTTCACTCTATGCTGATCCTTATCTGATTTAGCTGTTGTTTAACTCTTCAAAAACAATGTGCAATCAACCAAAATTTGTCAAGCCATCAGTCCTTAAGAAATTCCACAATATTCATAAACCAATATGATTCAAAGAAAACTTTCAGATTTCATTATGTGGTTCTCTATCAATCAAGAATCCCCACAGATATTTTCTTTCTRAGCTTTKCTCTATTCTGCAATAATTTTCGGGCACTAGCCCCTTTCTCTTAGCCCCCAAMCTATGCGACCACRGGCTGTGGCCAAGCGCTAGGTCGATAGGAGCTTATTCARGACTTCAKGCCTTCGRGATTCAGAACTCWGGGCTTTGGAAGTTCCTAACCCAAGTCATTGTAACTCCCTAGAGTGTCGAATGGGTGAACTCACGAAGTGTGGGGAGTGGATCTACAGTCCACTGTTCATCAAAAACCAACGGCTGAGATGTGATATAACCCTCAGCAAGTGGATATGACTATTTTTGTATAGTGGTTAATCTTCATGAAAGTCTCATCGGTTGTGATCATCAACGCTTGGATCGACGACTTGTAATCAATTCCACACCCCCCCCTTGCCTTTCTTCCTTTAATGGTGGGGGGGCCCTCCATTACATAACATAACATAATTCTTCTGAAGAGTTCAGTCTCCAAACTGTGACATCTGGTGCGACACGTCCTCTAGGCCCTAGGGTTTCAATGTTCGAACACTAAGATGTCATATCAATCTTTATGCCTTTCAAATTGTGGGGGCATGCATCGACGGTTTTGGATTAACGTGCCTATCACCCCACAATTCCTCATATGCTGACACATAACCCCTCGGTAAAACCATGGTTTGGATTATGGGGCTGCCTTCGGGAATTAACTCTCGTGCAACTTGGGTCCTTGCAATGCCTCATGTTCATCGATATTGATGTATCATGATCAACGCCAATGTAGGCTCGCTGTATATTGACCTTTAAATATGTTATGTAACCTCAGAGCCCCACTAACCATGCTCATACAGAGTGCCACGTGGAGGAATACTAATGGTTGACACGTGTCACATTCCAAATGGAATTTCAATCTTCCAGGGGTTTGAAAGCCACTAACACACGACACACAACACATGTGTCCATGTCAATCCAAGTGACATCATCATGAATCACTACTTCGGCTCTTCGGGGCTTCGGAGCTTCAGGCTTCGAGAGTTCTCGCCCCAACATAAACTAATTTTCCCAAATGTTGAAATCCCGAACAAGCCAATCTACTGACACATGTCCCTCTTGATGGATGGTCCGGATTAACTCCGGACTTCCGAGCTATAGGTCTTTGGCGTCTTCTGCTCTATAACACACAACTTTGACGAAGTCTCGAATTCTGAAGGACTTGTAGGTTAACCCTCCTGCACTTTTCTCTAGATCTGACGGTCGTGAATTGTCCTCCTTCTCCTGAACAAATCCTACGACCCACATTACTTTACAGACCAATACCATGTCTGTCATGGTTTTAGAATACCGCTACACCTCCTGAGCTTCATAACACAACCAAGTTAACCTCTTGGAACTCAGGAATGTTTTGAGGTTTGAAATTTGTTCCTCTTGACACGATTTCCACTTGAAACCTTGGCTCCAATGACCACTTATCTGGACCATCTAGGCTCAGTGCTTGAACCTTGGATTTGATACCATTTTGTAACGTCCCCAACCACCAACAGGTTGGGCAACGTCACTACTTAGACACTTCACTTAGCTCTCATACCAATTTGTACATTTACATGCATGCATAACTAACACAATTAACAATTACACCACTATGTTCATGCCACTTATTCATGCGGAAATAATACTAAACATTTTGTCTCTATAAGCATATAGACGACATATTCTAACCATACAAAGATTAATGTGGAATTAACAATAAGCCTACACATACAACATATACATGCATTACTCATCAATTATAACACATGTACATATACAAAGCATGTAAATGAACATAAAAGTGGTACTTATATTTTAATAGGATACCACCAACTATGTGCAGACCTTCCACGAACCTCCCATCCTTAGACCACATTGCTCATCACTCTCAGCAGTGGGTCACCCCCGAGCTAGGACTAAAATCCACCAGGCAAGGGATTCCTTGGCTAGGCAAGGTCAATAGGAAAGTCACATAGTTTAAGAGGAAGATTATCTCCCAAGAGCCACTTACGCCCATTGCTCACAGACTCTCATTCCCCACATGCCTATCCCACCCCAGGAGTATACACATTCACTATCACACAATCCATTGACTGCTCCACCTCCCTTTCGGTTCTTCAGCGATAGGCCAGACTAGAATTCTCAGAGCTCTGTAGCAGCTATGAGACTCCCTCCAGGAGAAATCACTTCCTCATCACACTCTCTCGCCTGGAGAGAGTTGCTCACAGGAATTAAAACATGCTTCTTCAATCCACAACAACCTCTCTCATCTAGAGAGAGAGTTGCTCACAAGCCTGACAACCTACCTCATCAACCACGGGCTTTAGGTGCACGATGGCCATGATTTCAACAATGGCGGAATTGGATGGCTGCGTGCTTGCTCAGTGTGTGAGTGAACTCATGAAGAGAGATGGGGAAGAATGGTCTAGTATAGCGAAGATGGTGAGGGCGTGAGAGCCAAAACTGTCTGTGCTTGAACCTCCCCCCCCCGTGAGTGAGTGAGTGAGTCCCCTCAAAACTGCATGTGCCTAAGCTGACACATTTCGCTCATGAAGCACGTTCCTTTCCATTTGGAAGTCACTCGTCCTCCCAAAGGAACTTAGGATATAAACATATCCTTCTAATAATCTTTTGGAATAATAATAAATTATTGTTCTCTTGGACTTAATCCCTTAGGGTTAGCCCCTCTTTCCAACCTCTCAGCTCCCTCTCCCTTACCCAGCCTAGTGGATCTTAGTCCCCCATACTCTTTCTGCGTGGTCGGTCTACACACAGTGATGTTTTTATATTAATAATATGAACATTTACATGTACAAAACAGGCTCCTGACCTTTAACACCTAGGCTCTCCGGCCTAATAAACACATAAGCCCATAGCTTATAATTTCTTGGCTCACCAGCCTACAAAACATGTTACAATTCATAAATATAACTGGGGCTCGTCCTTGGGGATATTACATTAGGAAATGGTTCGGACAATCATTCCCTAGGGCAGACTCATTCTCTCCAGGTTGCACTTTGTTTAGTGTCGGAGAAATGGACCTGTTACGTGAATGGTCTAGGTTAAAAAATCAGGGACATGCATTCCCTGGGGTAGATGTTTTCTCTCTAGGTTGCACTTTTTTTAGTGTCAGAGGAATGGCATAGTTAGGTGAATGGTCCAGGCTTAGAAATCAGGGACAATTATTCTTCCATGTTTGGGAAGAATAGTCCAAGATAGCCCATGGTTGATTCTTTTACTATATGAGGGAAGATGCTCTTCCAATATTTCACAATATGTGAGTGAAAGAATGGCCCCATATGACTCAGTTTATATCATGATATTGTTTATGTGCAGGTTGAGATTAGATGATACGATTGCTATGGAGACTATTTGTCTCTGGATAGTAGATGTATGCTACTGTGGTGGATGTGTTCCACTGGTTGCGACTATGTGTCACTGATTAAGTAGTCGTGTGCTACTTGGTGTGGTTGTGTACCACTAGATAGTAGTTATGTAATATTATGGATACACACAATTTTTTTCTATCAGATGACATTATACTGATTGTCATGAATATTATCCAGTTGGATGATGATGACGGTTCTCGTGATTCGATCATGAGATATCCTGTGTGGCTATAATGATGCTGCTATTTGAATGGTCTATTTGTGCTCAAGACCATTACCTATTATACCTCCCTATCTAGGAGGGAGTGTTGATATTATGGTAGTTGTGGGAGGTATTAACCTCCATTTGTGACCTTTGATGAGATTAGAATATTCTGGAAGCAAGAAAATACTTGGACATAACCCTAGAAGAGAAGTCAGCTAAAGAAAGTATTTTATATTAAGTCTTTAGTACCCAGAAAGAGAAATCGACCCAGATAGCCTGGAAAAAGTAGTATAAATATAGGACGCCAATTCTCATTTGAGACATATATCTCAGAATTGCAGAAATCCACTTGTGTGCACTGCAGAAGTCTAGTAGTGTGCAAGTCTGGGGAGCAGCTACAGCCGCAGTCCTGCAATATGCATTTTCGGTTTTTCTGGGTTGGAATCTCTGATCAATTTTGGTTATCTTTTCTTGGTGCATTAGCCTTGGTTGGCTATTGGTTTACTACCACAATTCTTCTCTCTGTCAAGGTCAAGGTGCTCGAGGGTGGCATTAGTGCCTATGGTTGGGTGACAATATTTCTATATTTTCTATGGTTAAACGAGCACACCCACTTTTCTAACAGTAATATCACAAGTTCACCATCCACAACCTTGAAGTAAGGTTGGAATCTACTGTACTCTTGGTGAAACCCAAGCTCACCAAGAAACTGTCTATCTGGCATATCATGTCCTGGGTGCCTGCTTAGGACCATACAAATCCTTCTTCAATATGTAGACATGAGACTCCTTCTCATGTATATTGTGGCTTCTCTATGTACACTTCTTATGATTACTGGGGAAAGTGTCTCATCATAATATTCTCCCTCTTGATGGGAGAATATTCTAGCTACAAGTCAAGATTTGTACATATTTATACTATTATCTGCAACATTCTTGATCTGGTAGATCAATATTGTAAGTCACCACTGACTTCCCTTCTTGTCTCAAGGAAAAATCCATATCCCATTCCTTTTGACTGGCTTCCTCCTCTGTCATTGAAACAAGGGAATATTCCCAGGAGATTTCACATCTCCTAGAAGTCTCTGAAGATATGATCTAGTCTTCTCAACTCATGGCATCTATCTGTCAGTCTTAGAAGACATCTCTTTCTTCATTATGAATCCAAGGAGGAATAATTTCTGAATGAAAGTCTCTAAGCCATTGAATCTCACTAAGATCAGGCTCACTTTGAGTATTCATGCTCCCTCTGAAGCTTGAATCCCTCTGATTCTATATAATCTTCGATGCCATCTTCTCCCTCTATGTGTGTTGATTTCTTCTGAAGTATCCTTTAAATGGTCTTGAGGATGATTCTCCTCCCTTTGAAATCTATCTCCTTCTGAGATGATACTTTTTGGGGTCACCTGCCTCACCAAATGTGGAGCCATATTCTCCTCATGATATGGATCATTAATTCCATATATCTTTGCATCCTGCAAAGTGACATGGGATCACATTGGTCTCTTCTTGGTTACTGCAATGATTTTGGGTAGGCCCTTCTGGCTCTACTAACTCTTCTTCTTCTTCGGTACATGGATGTATATGGTCATGTATAAAACCTTGTTATCTGGATAGTCTACTCCATGAATCAAACTAGAGACCATCTAATATGTTTCCTCTTGCAACCGTCACTATATCTCCCTTAAGTGTTATCACCTGTGACCTGCCTGGAACAAGAACAACAAGGGATAAACAATAGACAATAATAATACTCTTTATAATAATAATAATAAAAATAGCGAGAACAATCATCACAATAGATCCTTTAGAGATATCACTTGTGACCTTCCTGGAACAAGAGCCAAAAATAAGAAATACAATAATAAGAAATGAGAACAACACTTTTCTAGTGTTGGGATCAATCATTCCTCCATGGTAACCTAGAAACAAAATAAGAAGTTTCTCCTAGAGGAGATGTTAGTTATATCTAGTAAATAATTACAATAAGCATTTATATCAATAGTGCTCACATGCTACCAAGTATTTATTGTATCTAACAATAATAGAACTTTTCAAATATTTCTATCACAACTATAGTGTTTACTTGTAGTGTAGCAGTTATCAAACTTGATAGGTGCACATTTGAATCTTATAAATTTAATCAATCAAACCTAGAACCTGGAGTGTTGTTACTTTTCTTCTGAGTCTCCTTCACTCAAAAAGACAAGTATTCTCTTCAACATGTCCCTTGTACTAAGACAATATGATTTCTTGACAAAAATCTGAGTTAGTGAATGCAAGTAAACTCGAAAATCACAACCTTAATCAACCTAATACTTTGACTCTAATTTTGACCAATGGTTAGTATGATAATCATAACTTCAACATATCAAAATACAACTAGATGTTACAACATATTCTTCACCCGAGTCTTCTTCTTGTACTTTTCTTTTGCCTCATCTTCATAAGGTTTTGGGACTTCTTCTTTTAGAAATTTTTTCTAGAATGAGCATTAGTCTATACTTCCATGCTCAGAGGTTGTTAGCGCCTTCAATATTCTCATAAAGCTTGGTATTGGGTGCCATCCTGTGCTTGAAAAATACAATAAGGAGATACAAATTTTCAAAGAAATGTTTTGCGATTACCAAAGAGTGTTATGCCAATCTGACCAGTTCCAACTTCAATTCTGCAGCTGTCAAGACTAGGGTTTATGAGGAAACCCTAATTTTTCAAAATTTGAATTTTGGAATTCTGCTCTGAGGGATATTTTCACCCTATTAAGGAGAGTTCCATAGTGTTATCACTTTTCCCAACATCCTTCAACATTGTGGATGACTTCACCTTGTAGGGTTTATGTAGTTTCAGTAGTTGCAACAGTTGCAGTTTACAAAACTTCATCAAACTAAGAATCTAACCACAAGGAGAGGTGCGCTAGGGTTAGGGGAGTATTCCTATACTCTTATATTCTCCAACGAGTTCTTTTGTGCTATGAAAATTCCTTCTTTCATGCCTGCTCTGATTCCATGTTGAATTTTTGTCTCAAGCAATTAACTAGATTAATGCTCTTTTACTTTTAAATGGTTAGCACAATAACTTCATATAAAGGATCAATGAAGGAATAACATACACAACATACAAAATATTTACCTTGGGAAAACCCTCTAAAGGAAAAAACCAACAAAATTCCTCAATATAGATTCAACAACCAAGAACAATTCCTTTCTCCTAGAGAGAACTAACAAAGGCAAACGATTCTTCTCAAACCATTGACTAGGGAAGAGTAGCACACCACATAACCAAGATATACCCAAGAGATAAACTGGTCTCTTCCACAATGTCACCTTCTAGCTGCAGTAGTGTCTCCCTCTGAGACTTGCACACTTCTCTTCTTGACTTGAGATCTTGTGTGTGTGTGTCTTCAAATGAGGCGCTAGCCTCCCTTATAAATAGTAGTTTAGCTAGCCTAAACTTAGGTCTAGGATGACCTGTTGCTTTATCCTTTTATTTTACATTTTACTTGCTAAGGCACAATAGGGCCGAATTTTACAAGGGCACAATAGGGTCGTCTGAACAAATATAATATAATAATATTTTTAGGGTTTTGTCTTGGTCAAATACAACAAGAATATCTTCCAAAGGTACTCAAACTTCAATGCTACATGAATCTCATGTGTTGGATGTGTGATGTGGAACATACTAAATGATTGGATGGATCAATGCCTTTTTATGTCCCCTTCTCTTATGATGTTATTATAGTGGGATGATTCATGTTATATTTGTGGAGTTTTCCTAAGTTATTTAACTTTATGATGTAATATTTGTTAGACATCACCTAGGGGGAAATGTGTTTAATGATTTAGTACCCTCCTTGATGTGTTATTTCCTAAGTTTGAGTTATAAGGGGGGTACTACATATGATTTGATGGATATATAACATTTTTCCTAAGGTTGGATAATTACTTTTGATGTAATAATCCCTTGGTGGTGGTGCACCTTAGGTTGGGCTTAATGTTTTGTTGTTATCATGGTGGGGTTTTGCTATAGATAACATTTTTTATATACATGGTACAAGAATTTTTTAAAGTGAACCCCTATTCGACACACATGTTCATGGTGATTTAATCTATTGGTGACTAATTTGAGGGGATTTATGGCTACATTTGAGCATTAACCTTTGTGCACACATGTTTAGGTTGATTTAACTATTCATTGGTTAAATCAATGTAATTGATTTAGATTAAAGTTAATATCTTGGGTTCTCTAATTCATTGGTTTCCTTTTCACACTTGAAGGGGGAAGGTGTCACATTACATGAATTTACTTGGTCATTGTACTATATTTGGGCATACCCTTTGAGGGAGAACTTGTGGAGACACTTTTTTCTATTATGGAAGGTGTATATTTATTTATTTAATGGAGTTTGGAATGGTCAAAATCATAATTCACCCTTATCTCCCTGGACCTATTTTGTTGGAGGTTTTACACCTACTATTTTGGGGTTTGAATACTTCATCTTGCACATTCATTCATGGATATGGTTTCTTTTAGATTTACTCATGTTGAGTTGGTTGGATATTAATCAATTTATTGTTGTTGACTCTCTTTTTGCACAAGTCTTGAAGAGTTGTAACTAACTTGGCGATTATTTATTGAGGTGGTTGCCGATTGGAGAAACAACCCATGATGAATCTTATATTTCGAGAAAGTTTTTGGAGGCTTGACCAATCCTTTCTTGTGGAGAGCTCAATATAGTTGGTATCTTTCACACTTTCATGCATTTTTTGGACCACTTTCTATTTTGGGATGTTGTTTATGGAGCACGCTTTCATGTCAAGAATATTTTATTGTATTTTCATGCATGCATATTTGGGGGTGCACTATTGAGGCATTAGTTTACCATTTGATAGAGCACTTGACATTGTCAACCATTTATTTAGAGGAGGCACCCCACCTTCTTGTATTATTTCTAGATTATGTTGCATAACTACTCCATTATTTTATTATTGTTTGAATTGTCATGGAGTTAGTTAGCAAATATTGTATTTTATTATAAGAGAGATGATTTTCCCTCTATATAAAGATGAGTTTCTCTCCAATTCAAGAAATAATTGGCAATTCGAGGTATCAATCTTAGGAATTGAATCTTGATGGATCTCCTTTGTATTACTAAGGTTGATGAGTAATGAAGAAATGAGGTATAACTTTCTACTTTGATGTAAATTTTAATACTTCATTGTTTTGAAATTATATATAATTTTTCTTGTTTCAGTTTAATATAAAAGCCTAAATATTTGTTTTAGGAGTAAATCAACATAAGGATATTTTTTCCTCTTTATTTACTTACTATTTTATTTTTGTTTATTTCCATACTTCTAATAAAATAATTGTAGATTTGGATGGATAATTCATAAATAATCCAACAATTTTATGTTTTTTTTTATGAGTGGTACCTTCTAGGGTCCTCCAAGATTTACTGCCATGTAATTTCCAGCAAGTACTCTAAGGATCAATGTCACAAACTAGTCCATTTTTCTTGAGTACACATAATTAGAATGAAGAATATAACAAACAACTTTTTATACATTGTTGGTTGGAGCTGGAAAAAACAACCCTTTCATCCACTTACACCTTCATTGAAGTAGTTGTGATATGGAAAATTTAGTCCCTCCATTGAGTAACATATCATGACTCTATTAGCCCATTCTTGATAGGCACTGGTTTCCTTCCATATCTTTTCATTCCTTATTTATTTCCCTTCACTTTCCTATCTTGTCCTAATCCCATTTTCCATTTCCATCCCATTTCATATATGAAAACAACCATACATTTTGTGAAGACTTAATCTTCCCATATCACCTAATACCCCCACTCCATAGCATTAGCAATATTATTTATGGACACCCTCCTTGAGTTGGGGAAGAGCCAACCGAAAGAGAGAGGAAGAACTACTGAATTGATAGTGGGTAACCTTTCTGAGTTACACAAGACTAGCCCCTTGATGCTTTGGAATTTTATATGATATGAGGTTGCTAGATTTTTTTGTAACACACCTCACCTAGGAATATTTGAACCAGGCACTTGCTATCATATCAACAACATTGGATATGACCAATTGAGCTAGCCCCTTAGATTTCCCTTGTTTGATTATATACAAGATTTTTTTTTTTTTTTTAAATGAACATTGGGAATTTTTATTTACTTTTTTTCTTCCCATTATGACCATGGAATCCCAAACCACAAGGATAATTCTATGATACTACTCACCCCTTGGGAAAGTAGATTACATAGTCAGTTTTCCCATAAATAACATTGCAACCAACTAACGAGCACTACCAATTTGGATTGAACTGGATTTATGATGAAGGTGTTCTTTTAAGTGGAGGTCCTAAAAAAATTTGTTGTTTGTTTTCATCCAATTAAGAATTACCTCTCATTAACACATTGAAAACCACCACATCATATTTGCATCCAATTAAAAACTTCCACTTCTTGACACATTGAAAACACCACATCATGATGTCTCCCAGTTCAATTGCTGGCAGCTTCATCATCCTCACCTAACACTAATTAGAAAAGACATCTAATCAACAATTTCATGGTCGTTTTGTTGGATTATTCCTCTCTTATCCTAAATCAAAGAAGCCATATCTCACTGAAGCATGCATAATTTAATTATTTTGAACTCATCATGGAAAAACCAAACCCTCTGTCTAGTCGGCCATTGTGTGGCATTTTCATTGGGAAACAACTTTAGAAGATCTGTAGAGGCTTGAATAGACCTTCTCATATATATTTATATCCATGCACAACCAAACTGCTATGATTTACTCATCCTAGATGGCTTTGTCGAAGACATCTAAGTCACTTTGAACCATTTGCTCATGCGAGTGGGACATTGACTGACAATTGGAGGGAGAAGATATAATAGATCTGTGTTATCTAGTTACTGACACTTTTGGGACTAAGAAAGATGATGGCTTTGTTGCAATAGAAAACCTGTGGAACAGATGGATTCCATCATCTCTAGAGCCAAAAGATGGCTTGAGTATGTGTAGGGATGAGAAGGAAAAATTAAAGTGTGAATGCACATCTTGTCATTATATAGCCAACCCTCACACTACTCCAATGTTATCTGCAACTGTCATTGCTACGTGCAAGTGTGAACACTTGGAACAATACAAACATACATACATATGGGGACTGATGGCTCACATGACAAATATAATATATTTTGTGGTATTAAAGATATGCAAATTTCTAGAAATTTTGTTGTTGAGGGGTAAATCCAACAATATTTCTACTTTTCACAAAATGACAGGTAAGAGATCCATGTGGAGTGTAATAACTAAAATATGGAGAGCGGTAGGTGGTGAGACTTGGGAGGTAAATATGGAGAGCGGTAGGTGGTGAGACTTGGGAGGTAAAATCCAATATTAAGCATCATGATTTCATTTACATTTTTGTTGTGAATACAAAATACAATCATGGAGAACGCTAAAATTTAACAAATGTATTTATCTCTATCCATGATAAGGACAACGAAAGCATTATTTTATAATTGGAAAGGGTCAATGCACTCATAACATTTTTGTTACTCAATTTGAAAACAATTATATAAATTTTTGATATGACTCCAAGGAGGGTATGTATGGGGTTAAATGTGTTTGATATTACTTAAAGGGGGATCATATATGAATTTAAATGTACATGTAATGTCTAAATGTATATGTAATAGGGTTAGCCTAATAATAAAGGGGCCTCATGTGCAATGGTGAATAGGTATATATACAGATCATGTATTCATTATTGAGGGATGTAAATTGTGATGTATAAATGTAATTGGGTATTTGGAGGAGGTTCTCCTATTCCTTAAGGAGTTATTGTGTAACTCATCTCTCTTATATATATTAGAGTTTTAATTTATACTCACAATGGTGTACATGGTGTGTATTTCTGGTTTATTTTGATATTTTAAGCATTTGGTTCATAACATTTGGTATTAGAGAATTGATCCTAGGGTTTTATTGATTCTAGCAAGTAAATTTGTTTCTGAGATGCTTCAGATATTGAAATTTGGAGGTTATTCAGAAGACATATGAAACTACATATGGTAAAAATTTAAGGTTGCGGTTCATTTTACTTTTGGATATATAGCCTATGGAAGGCAAGGTTTTGATTCATCCTAAAATCAGTTTTAAACGAGTCGTATTGAGATTTTTCGCTAAAACATTTTTCTAAGAAGTTTCAAATTATGAAATTTTTAGAACACTGATATAACATAACAAAGTAATTTTGGTAAAAATTTCAGATTCTGGGTCTTTTAACTTTCAGAGATACATCTTGTGGAAGTCAGGGATTTTTACTAGCCTTGAAATCAAACTCAAAGTAGTCAATTTGGTAATTTAGCTATAAATTCTCTTTGGTAACGTTTCAAATTGTGAAATTTTTAGAATACAGAGAAGACATAGTGAAGTTTTCTTGGTACAAATTTCAAGTTCTAAATCATTTCAAGTTATGATATACAAGTGGTGGAAATTAGGGTTTGTTGACTAACCCTAAACTAGTCTCAAATAGGTGTTCTCATTAAAATGATCATATATGATTCAGTAAAGATATAAATTCAGTGCCACTAGTTGCATTGGAAATATAACAAGACATATTATTATAGGTAAAAATTTCAGAATCTTATCATATAAATTGGATGCGTGGCATTTTGTACAATTTCTCTCTCTAAGAAATATAAAAAATAAACAAGTTTTGGGAAAGTTACCATAACTTTCACTTGGCATATAAAATTTTGGTCAAACCTATGGCATTTTAGAGAAGAATTATCAGAGTAATACAGGTTGAAATTTTAGATTCAAAAGGGACAAAATTTCAGAGATACATTAGAAGGCAGTCGACTAGAAGGGGAGACTTCAAATCAATGTTTTAAAAGGTATATTGACTTAACATTATCATAACTTTTGATTGGGATGTCCGATTGAGGTGGTTCAAAATCCATTGGAAAGATAAAACATAGGAGAATATATCTGACAAATGATGATAACTATTTTGAATCATAATATATAGGATATTGACGTTGTAATTGGAGAGTTTATATTAGACCTCAATTAAGATATAATAGAAACACATATGTTTTATGGAGATGAACATAAATATAAAATCAATCCCATGGAATTGTTGAGAATGATCAAGAAAACTAATTTTGGGTCCTCTTTTAGAAAGTAATCATTTTTTTGGTGAAGCTTGGGAATGGTGGATGAGTATTGAAAAAGATACAAGAGAAAACATGACATGGGAAGAATTTGAAAAACTTTTATCAAATAAATGGATCAAGGATACAAAAAAGGAGGATATGCATAAAATTCAAGATGATTTAAAAGAAGTAAAGGAAGATATCAATAATAAGAGTGATGATCTATCTAAGATACACGACCTTAATGAATCACTCATTAAGGAAGTTTGAAAATTAAAACAAGGAAATACTGGCAAAGTCAAGTGAGAAAATGACGAGTTAGGGGAAGAATTAAAAAATAAAGATGAAGGGATATGTCATTTACGAAACCATAATAAAAACTACTGGATGAGGTCAAGATATTGAAATAAGAAAAGAAGAATTATCAAAATCAAGAAGAAATAAGGATCTTGGATGAAAAATCTACCAAAATATTTGAAGAGGAAATTTGCAAGAAGGTTGAAGAATCCCTAAATACTAATGAGGTAAAATCAGAAATGCAATCCAGAATTGAAGAAGTATGTTAGAATTTGATAAATGAGGTGACATTGCAGCTTCAAAATGAGAAAGAAGACAAGATTCAAGAAGGTAACTAGAATATACTTGAAGATGTTGAACTTCATCTAGAGGATGTACATGTTAAATATGATGGTATTATCTCCAAGGCTAGAGTAATCATAGATCAATCAAAGAGGATAGAGGATTCCATTTCCTATGAAAATAATATAGATGAAATGGGTGTGCAGAGTGAAGGAAAGCCATCGAACGTGAAACCATATTGACACCCTCATTACCAGAAAAAATTTCAAGGAAGACAAGAAGATCGATATCAACATTATCAAGAAATAATATGGAATACATATCAATATTCATGGGACATAGAATCACAAAACCACTCTTCAACAACCTATTATTAGAGACCAACAATTACTACAAATTAGAGAAGTTACAACGATAATACATGGAATTAAAGGAAACAAAATTATGCAACAACCAACCATAAAGTATTAGGACCAAAAATAACTTATTTTGGATGGATGGATCATCATTAATGGAAAAAAGAAAGTAGGAATATAAGAAAACCATATTACTTGGTTCCTGTAAATCCTTTAACTACAAAGATTTGAGGACAAATATTTTTGAATGAGAGTACTATGATATAACCCCAAGGGGGGGCATATATGGGGTTAAATTTATATGATATGATACAAAGGGGGGAATATACGGGGTTAAATGTACATGTAATTTGTAAATGTATATGTAATAGGGTAGACCTAATAATAAAGAGGCCTCATAGATATGTATATATAGATCATGTATTCATTATTTAGGGATGAAAATTGTGATGTATGTGTTGAAATTTCTCCTGCTCAACACCCGACCATTAATTCCAAATAAATCACTTATTGAATTAAAGAACAACTGAGTAATCAACAAAACATGCAGTGAAAGCATAAACAATGAAGTCAAATCAAGCACACATAAACACCAATATTTTAGTGTAGATACCCCTGAAAAAACCCCCAGAGGGAAAACCAATGTTGAGAGTGATTTTATTATACTAAAATTAGTGGTCACGTAGCAGGAATAATAGCCCACTGAGAGAAATACAATTTTAGACAAAACTGGAAAAGTATGACCTGCTATACGAACTAGATTTTTACGTTTTTCAAGGTGTACATGACTTTGCTTCAACAAACCCATGTATGTACGCAATTGTCTCCACTGCAACCCACGTACATGTATGAAAAACTTGTACGACAAGATACATACAACGTGACACTCTCCTATGGCTTCCTCTGATTGAAACCCACTTGCGCTTCCTTTGTTCTCTCTTGTCCTTGACTTGATATCTATATGGAAGTCCTTCTCCATCTATCCAATATCTTGAATCACAGTCCTTCATGATCCAATACTTTGTGTCGAATCCCTCAACACTTGTCAAGTTTCAAGTGTCTTTCTCCTTCACCCTAGCCTTTCTTTTATAATTGTGAGTTATAATCTATTTCTAATACCCAAAGTGATTGACGGTTGAGATTACTTCTCACACCCACTTGAGATTTAGAAACATGATAATTAATTTTAGCACTTTCCTTAAAAAAATCAATTAACTAATTACATAATTAATTAATAAAATCAACTTACTTTAATAATTCCTTTAATTAAAGTAAATTCAAGAGTAAAAAGTTTTGGATTATTTCCACATGTCTAGACACATAGACTTGTGTGGAAATACCTTTCCTATGCTACCACTAGCATCAACACTCCCTCTTAGCGAGGAATGTATTTTGCACCACTCCAAGTATGTCTCTGAAAAACAAAAGTTTCCATTTCACCGAGGGTTTAGTCAGAATATATGCAACTTGCTCATATGTAGAAATATACTAATGCTTCATGGCTCTTTTCTGGATCCTATCTCGAATAAGGTGGTATCTGATTTCAATGTGCTTGGACTTGTCATGGAATACTAGATTCTTCGAGAGTTTATAAAACTTTGATTATCACAATATATCACCATAGGCTCCAACTCTTGATCAAATAAAACTGTAAGAAACTTTTAAATCCAAATGGATTCACAACTAGCCATACTCACTGCCATATACTTTACCTTTGCTGAACTGAGTGCTACAAAATTCTTCTTTCTGTTGAAACAAGTAATCATTGTTGATGCCAAGTTGAAGCAACACCCATAGTTTCTCTTTCTATATACTACACCACCTTCTCAATATGAGTATGCATATCCCTTAAAATCCACTCCATATACTCCAATATACCTCAATACATACTCCAATGTACCTATCAAGTACTCGAGCACATGTTTTTCTATGATCCAATGCACCTGCCTCGAATCCACCATGAACTGACTCAAGGTGTTCACAACAAAACAAATATCTGGCATGATGTTGAACAAATACATCAAGGAATCTATCAACTACCTGTATATCATGGGATCCACCAACTCTTAATATGAAGTCACCACCTTCTTCAGATTGGTAATCATAGGTGTAGCCATCAATTTACATTCCTCCATCTCAAATCTCCTATATATCTCTACTACATACTTTCATTGTCCAAGAAAGTTCTCTCCCAATACCTTCCATGCCTCTAACCCTCAGAAGTAATGCATCAAGCCAATGTCCTTCATCTCAAACTCACTATATAAATCCTCTTTTCACCCTACAATAAGCTCCTCTACATCCGTGAGAAATAAATCATCAATGTACAAAACCAATATGAGTGGATCCGACCCAACGAGTATAAAGTACAAGTTAGGATCCACCTCACTCTTGGTAAATCCCATACTCTGCAAGTATCTTTCAATCCTGAAATTCCATGCCCTGGGTGTTTGTTTGAGACTCCCTCCCATGTACCTCAAATCCTCGAGGTTTCTCTATGTATACTTCCTCCTCAATGATCCTATTGAGAACATATGTTTTCACATCCATATGATGCATCCTCCACCTCATAACTGAAGAAATAGAAATAAAAACTTGAATATAAGCATACCTAGTGTCTGGAGAAAACTTATCCTCGTAGTCCACTCCCTCTTTCTGGGAGAACCCTCTCACCACAAACCTCTCTTTGAGCTTCTCGATGCTATCATCTGAAACATGCTTGATCTTGTAGAGCCACCTAGAAATCACAACTGACCTCTACTCTGATCTTGGAACTATGTCCCAAACATAATTCCTCACAATAAAGGTGTATTCCTCTACCATTGAAGCCATCCATACATGTTGATTTGCTACTTCCTCAAAATTGGAAGGCTCAACATCAATGATGTTACTCATAAGTTCCATATAGTTCAAAAACTTCTTCAGAGGCCTGCGCTTTTTGACTGCACTCCTAGGAACCTCACCAACATCCCTCAATGTCTGTAATAGCCACTGGTTTTTCTTGATAGGATTGAAAGGGGATAACTCCTCCTCCCCACCTAAATTATGAATTGTTGACTATTTCTCATCCTTCATAGCCTACTGCTCCTCATCCTCTACAACTGTCGATGACTCCTGAGTACTCCTAGATGCGATGTTCTCCTCAATATTAACATATTTTTGCATAATTTTTTTCTTTTGTGTTGGATTGAAGATCCTGTAAGCCTTTGAGGTCTCACTATACCCCACAAATATACCCTTCTTCCATGAAGGCTCCAACTTCATCCACTTCTCCACATGCACATGGATGTAAAATGGACAACCAA
>SNQJ01S0010789.1:299511-328996 GCA_010110895.2 Picea sitchensis | reverse complement strand
CCTCCTCTATAGTTTTAACCCATGACTCTATGCTTATTATCCATTTTTGGTATGCCTAGTGGACTATGTTTGACACAACGGCTAATGTCTTCCACAAATTTCCACCCTTAGATTGATGGTAGTATGAAATAGTTCCTTCTAGTTTAACCTTCCACCCTTTTTTGGTATGCATATAGTATTTTATGTTGATATTCCAAAGACATACTATCCATGCATGCTCAAAGTAGAACCAAAGGTTTTAGGACCAACAAATGTGGACTCGGGCCATATGGTGTCATCCTTTATTGATAAAAAAATTTACCAATAGATCAAGTCTATTTGAAATAATGATATACCTTTCTTTAGAGTAGGGCCAAGCAATGTCCATATTAGGAAAAATGGTTTACAATTGAATAGATGGAAATTCAATTTCCCTAGTTGCATCTTGAAACAATGGGTATATGTATATATATATATATATATAAAAGAAAAACTCATTGTATTTGATATCTCAACAGGAAATAAAAATACACATAAGCTAGCCTTTTGGCTCAATTCATCTTCCCTGATACTAACCTAGACATATACATTTCATCTTCCAAAAGAGATCCATACTCATTGTATTTGATATCTCAACAGGAAATAAAAATACACATAAGCTAGCCTTTTGGCTCAATTCATCTTCCCTAATACTAACCTAGACATATACATTTCATCTTCCAAAAGAGATCCATATATGATTTGTACATAGCGATACAAAATCAATCTAGATAAAACCTAACATAACTAGAATCGTCTTTAACCTCCAAGAAAACATAATTCTATATCTACCCCAAGACCTATCAACCAAACATCAAAACATAAACAATTGAGTAGCTTCTTGTAGAGCATTGTCCTTGTATTCACATTCCCACAATGAGACTTGTAGCATGATGGCTTATTTTGACAACATATCCTATTTTTTATTAAAATCCATGTAGATATGGAAAAATGAGGCCTCCTTAAACATAGATTTTTTCTCCAAGCATAGTGCCATGATTGGCTCCAAGACCAAATATGTAATATTAAATTTTCCATTATCCCAATCCATCAACATCTTAAAATCTCCAAGAACTTGCAAACACCTAATATTTTTTTCAAGTGCCACTTTCATCAACATCTAGAGGGTGTAGAATTCAACCATGTTATTTGCTCCCACTCCTGCTCCATATTTTAAGGAGAAGAAGTGGTAATGATCTAAAAAGAGTATGACTCCATCCCCACAAATTTTTGGAGAGCCTTGATAAGCTCCATCAAAGAAGTCCCAAGGCTTTGTGAAATCAATACGGGGCTCATGCAATACCCTTTGGGATTTAATATTAATATCGAAATTGATGCCCAAAATATTTTATTTTTTTTCTAAATAAATTTTGGGCATCGCATATCCAACGACAACTATTATCGATGCGACAGTTTTTTTACATAAACATTGAAAAGTTGTCGTCACCTATGCGACGACAGTTTCTATTGATGCGACAGTTTTGCTATATAAACAATGAAAAGATGTCGTCGAATAGGCGACGACAACTTCTATTGATGCGTCGGTTTAGATACATAAAAAACGGAAAGTTGTCATCAAATAGGCAATGAAAACTTCTATTGATGCATCGGTTTAGCTACATAAACAACAAAAAGTTGTTGTCGAATAGGCGACGACAACTTCTATTGATGCGATGGTTCAGTTATACAAACAACGAAAAGTGGCGTCGAATATGCGACGAAAACTTCTATTGTTGCGTCGGTTTAGCTACATAAACAACAAAATTTGTTGTCAAATATGCGACAACGGATTCTATTGATGTGTCAGTTTAACTATAAAAGTTGTTGTCGCAATTTAGACGAAAATTTGGTTTGCGATTGTTTGCCTATATCATCGCTTGTGCGACGTTTTATCAAGTTCGTCACAAATTCCACGTCACCGAAACCGATGTTTCAGAGACTCCAAATTCATCACCATATCAATGACATAACGTCGCAATAGCGTCGAAACAACCGTCGCAAAATGGGCCAAATATGCTAGTGCTTGGAGGTGTCTGCCTGGTATTCTTGTTCCTCTTTGGATGTAGCTCTGGATGTAAGGAAAAAAAAGTGGCCTCATGATGTCCATCTTTGCTACAATAGTAGCAGTAGCCTTTCTCCTTCAGAGGTGCATTTCCCCTACTATTTTCTGTGTGTGGAAAGAAATATGCCATCCTCGTCCTTCTCCTAGTTGCCATAACCTTCCTGCACATGGATTTTCTCTTCCAACACTGGGACACTACGTGGTTATTCAATCCACAAAAAGTGCATGGTCATTGATTCCACAAGCTCTGTTTTATATGATTAGCATGCTTATAATCAAATGGAATTTTAGAGTTTCAAGATTTCTTATACCTTAGTCAGTTTCCTCTATAGTCATACTAGAAAGAAGATTTGGTCTCAAATCTGCTATTACGATGCTCCTCTCTCCCTGGATATGTCTTGAATACTCGATCATGAGAAGATGTTCTCTCAACCTACACTGAATCAATTTCATCTCTTAATGAATTGTTGACTTCTGGAGTCTCAGTGATTGTCTTGGGGTCTTCTTCCCGAATGGTTTTGGAGTTTTCTCCAACATCCTTTGGGAAATATCCTATCTCGGCATATCGAGGCCAAACCATTGCCTCGATGGGATCCACAATACCTTGGCCATTGGTTCCAAGGCCTCCTCCTTCGTATCCCATTTTTCTCATCAACTTTAAGCCGCTATAAGAAGCATGTTGTTCAATGATTTCAAGAGAATCATCAGCATTAATCAAGAAAGGAACTACACATGGTTTATTTACCTCCACCTCAGACTAGGACTCTTAGTCTACTTCTTGAGATGTGTCCAGTTGTTCCTCGTGAGAAGGATTAGTGGAAGATGCTTCTATGAATCCTACTTGGTTTATGGATGTTTGTAGGTCATCTTCATTTGCTTGAAAAAGTGTGTATACATTTGCACTGTCATGTTGGCACCCATAATTGGTGAAGTTTCCATGGTCACAAGATGGTCTTATCATCATCTCATTCGTATATCCTTCCTCTGTCTTCATCTTCATGGCTTGCAACTGCTCTTGCAACCGTTGGTTCTCTTCTTCTGCAACATGCAACAATGTATTCAATCCATCATTATCTTCTTAAAGCATTTGGTTGATCTCTTGAAGCTCATTGAACCATGATTGTTTTGGCGATCTTGTCATCCTTAGCTTCAACACCTGCAATCAGTATCAAGCCTACTCTGATACCACATGATCTCAACCCGGGGGTGATTAGTTTCCAATAATTGATTAATTCTTTCACTCCTTCAAAGGGTCAGCTATAGATCGCTTTACTTGAGTGATTTGCAATTAAAGGTAAAGTTGAAGTCTTCAGAAGCTTGAATCTAAAGTGAATAATACCTTTTTAGTTTTTCTTATGTGTTATATTTCATGCTTGCATTTAATATCCTATGTGCGGAAATTCATAGAAAAACAACATAATACACATAATGGATATGACACTTCCCTTGATAATGGAGTTCACCCAATGTGGGATACATCTTTGGGTCATGCTCCAAAGCCTGACTGATTTATTCTCCTTGTTGTAATGATGTCTCTCCTTTACAAGTTGTAAGGCCAAAGTCCCTTTTCAGTGATGGCAACAACAGATCGGAATGTGATCAGGAATGTATACAAACTTCACAAGTTCTCATGCTCATGAGGCATCCATGATGCTGACATGGACATCATTCCCACATATTCAATACATAAAAAGAGGAAGAATAAAATATTATCCCCATCACCTTGGATTCATAGAGTGCCTTAGATATTCCGCTCAGATCCAAGAATATATGCATCCCATACAAAGATCCTGAAAATACAAGATTTAGAACTTCTTCGTTGGCCACTTATCATGCAAGTGCCACAATTTCTTTGTCACATGTAACTAATTGGTTTTATGTGGAATAAGAGAAGAAAATAAAAGATAGAAGGAATAAGTTGATCTTTTTGAGTTGTTGCAGCCTCTCCATGCTCCTTCAGACCTGTAACATGCATGTTATGCCTCAACATTTAATGAAAAAACACCATAATGAAAAGCATGCTTACATTGGCTTCTCAAGAACTTAGCTTGCTACTCTGAAGATCTGCTGCAAAAATAGACCTCGTCATTGGATTCATGTCATCAAATTACCTAAAAACTACTATCAAATCATCTCCATTGGACACAGGCACCTCCAGGCCTCCTCTGGACCTCTGTCTCAATTTGTGTTCAACCCTGTGCAATTAATGCATTGATATCTGCATTGAAAATTGTTCTATTGTACGGCCTGGGCGTGCTCCTTCTTTCCCCCATGATTTGGTAGACTCGGTTCTTAAGCAAAGCTTTGGGCAGATGTCCCAACAAGGTTGTTGGCCGAATTGGTTGGGGCGCAAACGTTAAGGAATCAAAGTAGGGGGAGGTCCCGGGGTTAAGCCCGCGGGCCTCCCCACTTTAGTTTTCGTTATAATTGTTGGCATAAATTTTGTCAGTTCTCTAACTCTGGAGGATATGCCAGATTTGGCAGGGATCCATTTTTTATATTTTTTTTGGATTTTTGGTCACGGACCCTCCTTGGGAATTTTGGGGGTGCCACGTGGCACCCAGCTATTGGACCCTATTGTCCAATCACCTTCCATGTGGGAATGACATCATTTCCTTATTTTCCTTGTTGTACACTGCCACGTGGTGCTTCTAGAGAAAGCCACATGTCAGTACGGACTGCACAGTCACCTGCTCTGTGTTTATACAAATGCCATGTCAGCCTGCCACACCACTGTACGAACTGCTACGTCAACCTGCCACATCATTGTACGAACTTCCACATCAGCCTGTATGGAATGCAACATCATCCTGTATGGACCGTATGGAATTCCATGTGGCATGATCCGATTGGTCCATGGATTGGCCTGAAAATGCCAAAACTGGGTGACATGTGGCAGCCTCTGGTGCTACCACTTCATCATGTTGATGTTAGCATGCCACTTGTCTCCTTCCTTCTCCTACCACATGTGTTGTATGGATGTTAACGTGATCCATACGGACGATGACGTCAGCAGTACAGATGTTGACTCATCCCTGCTGACTAGGCTGGTTTGACCAAACTTTGACCGCGAATTTCTTTCAAACTGTAACTATGTTTGACGAGTCATTTGCATCATTGGAAATCTTGCGACGTGCTCTTCGCGATCATTCCTTTTTCACTGAGTTTTGGGAACTTTTAATTTTTTCCCTTTATCTACCTATTGAGGCCATTTTAAGCCTCCTTGGACACTTATGAAACTTTCGTGATGTTCCCTAGATCCATCTGGATCATGCCTCCCAACAGAAAGGACTTTTGGTCCCCAAAAGTCTTTACATTATAAGTTTCATTTCCATTGGACTTACAATAAGAAACCCATACCCAAACTACCTCAGAAGGCCTAACAATATCAACATGTGCCAGAAATGGAGTGATATTAACAATTATCACTTTTACATAATACTCTTCTATGTGGTCTGAATCGCGACATGTGATTTATAAATTTGGCCACTCTCGACTAACTCAAGTATTTTCCCCATTTGCTCAGTCATTATGTTGAACCTATCCTCTTTACCGAGTTGTCCCTTCTCTGGTAGTTGGTTTCCTTATGGTGGTGGATTTCCTTGAAGCACTGCATGACTGGTTGTCTTCGTCGGAGGTGTCTTCCTGGTCTTCTTGTTCCTCTTTAGACGTAGCTCTGGATGTAAGGCCCAACAAGTGGCCTCATGATGTCCATCTTTGCTAAAATGGTTGCAGTAGACTTTCTCCTTCAGAGGTGCATTTCCCCAACTCTTTTCCATGTGTGGAAAGAAATATGCCATCCTCTTCCTTATCCTAGTTTCCATAACCTTTCTACACCTTCTTGCACAAGGATTTTCTCTTCCAACACTGGAACACTGCGTGGTTATTCAATCCACAAAAAGTGCATGGTCTTTGATGCCACAAGTTATGTTTTATATGATTAACATGCTTATAATCAAATGGTATTTTAGAGTTTCGAGATATCTTATACCTCGATGAGTTTCCTCTAGAGTCATACTTACAAGAATAGTTGGTCTCAACTCTTCCATTTTTATGCTCTTCTCTCCCTAGATATGTCTCGAATCCTCGATCATGAGAAGATGTTCTCTTGGCCTGCACTGAATCAGTTTCATCTCATGATGAACTATTGACTTTTGGAGTCTCAATGATTGTCTTGGGGTCTTCTTCTGAATGGTTTTGGAGCTTTCTCCAACATCCTTTAGGACATATCATGTCTCAGCATATCRAGKCCAAACCATTGCCTCAATGGTATCCACAATACCTTGGAAATTGGTTCCAAGGCCTCCTCCTTCGTATCCCATTTTTCTCATCAACTTTAAGCCGATGAAAGAAGCATGTTGTTCAAGGATTTCAAAAGAATCATCAGCATTAATCAAGAAAGGAACTACACATGGTTTATTTACCTCCACCTCAGACTGGGACTCTTGGTATGCTTCTTGAGATGTGTCCAGTTGTTCCTGGTGATAAGGATCAGTGGAAGATGCCTCTAGGAATCCTCCTTGGTTTATGGATGTTTGTAGGTCATCTTCATTTGCTTGAAAAAGTGTGTATGCATTTGCACTATCATGTTGGCACCCATAATTGGTGAAGTTTCCATCGTCACAAGATGGTCTTATCACTGTCTCATCCATAGATCCTTCCCATGTCTACATCTTCATGGTTGTCAACTACTCTTGCAACCTTTGGTTCTCTTCTTATGCAACATGCAACAATGTCTTCAATCCAGCATTCTCTACTTGAAGCATTTGGTTGATCTCTTGAAGCTCATCGAACCACGACTGTTTTTGCGATATTTTCATCCTTAGCTTCAACATATGCAATCGGTATCAAGCCTTATCAGATACCACATGATCTGAACCCGGGGTGATTAGTTTCCAATAATTGATTAATTCTTTCACTTCTTCAAAGGGTCAGCTATAGATCGTTTTACTTGAGCGATTTTCAATTAAAGGTAAAGTTGAAGTCTTCAGAAGCTTGAATCCAAAGTGAATAAAACCTTTTTAGTTTTTCTTATGTGTTATATGTCATGCTTCCATTTAATATCCTATGTGCGGAAATTCATAGAAAAGAAAAATAAGAACATAATACACATAATGGATATGACACTTCCCTTGATAACGAAGTTCACCCGATGTGGGCTACATCTCCAAGTCATGCTCCAAATCCTAACCGCTTTATTCTCCTCATTGTAATGATGTCTCTCATTTACAAGTTGTAAGGCCAAAGTCCCTTTTCGGTGGCGGCAACAAGAGATTAGAATGTGATCAAGAATGTATACAAGCTTCACAAGTTCTCATGCTCATGAGGCATCCATGATGTTGACATGGACATCATTCCCACATACTCAATACATAAGAGGAAGAATAAAAGATGATCCCCATCACCATGGATTCATAGAGTGCCTTAGATCTGTTGCTCAGATCCAAGCATATATTCATCCCATACAAAGATCTTGAAACTACGAGATTTAGAACTGCCTCATTGGACACTTATCGTGCAAGTGGCACAATTTCTCTCTCACATGTAACTGATTGGTTTTATGTGGAAGAAGAAAAGAAAAGAAAAGATGGAAGGAATAAGTTGATCTTGTTGCCTTGATGCAACCTCTCCATGCTCCTTCAGACCTGTAACACGCATGTTATGTTGCAACATTTAATGACAAAACAACATAATGAAAAGCATGCTTACATTGGCTTCTCTAGAACTTAGCTTGTTGATCTGAAGCTCTGTTGCAAAAACAAACATCGACATTGGATTTGCGTCGCTGAATTACCTAAAAATGATTGTCAAATTGTCTCCATCGGACACAGGCAGCTTCACGCCTCCTATGGACCTTTGTCTCAATTTGTGTGCAACTCTGTGCAATTAATGCACTGGTATCTGCATTGAAAAATGTGCCACTGTACATCCTGGGCACGCTCCTTATTTCCCCCGTACATTAGCGGACTGGGTTCTTAAGAAAATTTATGGGCAGATGTCCTAACAAGGTCATTGGTCAAGTTGGTTGGCGCGCAAACGTTAATGCATCAAAGTAGGGGGAGGTCCCAGGGTCAAGCTCGCGAGCCTCCCCATTTTAGTTTGCATTATAAATGTTGGCGTAAATTTTTGCGGTGCTCTAACTCTGGTGGATACGCCAGATATGGCAGGACCTCCACCAGATTTGGTGCGGGTCCGTTTTTCATATTTTTTTTGGATTTTTGGTCACAGGCCCTCCTTGGGCATTTCGGGGGTGCCACGTGGTGCCCTCTGAATTGGCCACATGGTGACCAGCTATTGGCCCATGTTGTCCAGTCACCTGCCACGTGGTCATGACATATTTTCCTTATTGTCCCAGGCATACGTTGCCACGTGGCACTTCTGGAGGAAGCCACATGTCAGTACAGACTGCACAATCACCTGTCGCGTGTCTATACCGATGCCATGTCATCTTGCCACGCCACTGTACAAAATGATACATCATCCTACCACGTCATCCTATCGCATCACTATATGAACTGCTACATCATTATATGGAATGTCATGTGGCATGATCCGATTGGTCCACGGATTGGCCCGAAAACACCAAAACTGGGTGACACATGGTAGCCTATGGTGTTGCCACATCATCATGTTGACATTAGCATGCCATGTGTCACCTTCCTACTCCTTCCACGTGATTTGTAGGGATGTTGAAGTCATTGTACGGATGATGATGTCAGTAGTACGGATGCTGACTCAACCCTGTTGACTGGGCTAGGTTGACCAAACTTTGATCATGCATATATTTCAATCCGTAACTATGTTTGACGATTCATTTGCGTCGTTGGAAATCTTGCGACGCGCTCTTCATGATCATGCCTTTTTCTCTGAGTTTTGGGAACTTTGATTTTTTCCCTTTCTCTACCTTCTGAGGCCATTTTGAGCCTCCTGGGAAACTTTTGAAACTTTGTGATGTTCCCTAGATCCATCCGGATTAGTGATCAAAGTTATTACTTATTATTCATCAAAGTCAATATTATTGTTGTTAATTGTAAGTGATAAGATAGTCATAAAGATTATTGTTGTTAATTGTAATTGATAAGATAGGAATAAAGTTTGTGAAATGAAATCCTTTTTATTTTATGTTTTCAAGTCAAACATCAAAATTAATTTGGATTCAAAGTGATGTGAAGTTACGAAAACTCATAATGTGAAAAGTGGAAGTGGAAGTCAAAGTCAAGACTAAATTGATTTATGTAATATCATGACACTAGAGCACCAATTATGTTTTCCAATTTAGTGACATATGGATCTTGTTGGATGGAGACACCATTCCACCAAGAAACACTCAATGCAAGGGATTGAATTGAATAAGTCAAATGTAGAATTTGTGTTGGGCCTTGGAGTCAAAAATTAACAAACATATTGAATTTAGCTAACTCAATATGAGAGTGCAGTTTTTTGTTCAAATTATCTATTCTACTAATTGATAGGTGGAGTATGAAAAATCCAACAAGATGTTAATAAGATCGTAAGAATAATTCTACAGACTTTCGATGAAGCATAACAAGAAGCAAATTTTGATAAAGATGATATAGCAAAAGCAAGATGAAAGAAAAAAATTTGGCAAATGAATAAAGAAGACATGCACTTGGGCATAAAAAAAAGAAGCAAGAGGTGTGGGAATATTGAAAATAAAAAATATATTGAAACAACAAAGTTCCAATAGGGATGGAAAATATGGTCGAATCAGATCCACATTAAATACTAGGTGCAAGCCAAGGAAAGGGGGGATACTCAATTCAAAATAATTCTAACCCACAAACTTCGTGATAGTGTAGCACCCATATTAGAGTGGCCTAAGCTACATGTGAGGGCTTGTGGGGTTCTCTTTCTGCAACTGCAACCACACCTTATCACCAACCTGAAACTTGTGTGGAACTTGATGTTGCTCGTGTCATTACATGTACTTGGCATTGTCTTTTTGCATGATATCATGAACCTATTGTTGGATGTAGTGGATCTGTTCAACAAATTTAGTTGCTCTATCTACCTCATTCTAAGAATGGGAGGACTCTTCCTATGAAGATTAAATGGGAAGAGCTACATCAATGGGGACCAATGGGTAGAACCCCAAGCACACCTAGGAATGGTTGTGGCCAATAGAGTTTTGGAGGGCTCTATTGTAACTATGTTGAACATAGGGAAGGCTCTCATCCCATGAAAATGGATCCTTGGAGTTGTACATGTGAAATATATGAAAAAACATCCTATTAACTACTTATGTTTCTCCATCTATTTTGTGATGAAAGGAAATTGATTTGGTCAACTTGGTGTGTGTTACCCCCTCTCACCTAGGGGTAACTAGAGGATATCATTCTTCATGATCCACATTGTAAAAAGTGGTCCTAGAGATGATGACCAACATTCTCCATAGATAACATCCCCTTAGATGCCTCTCCCTCATCATTTCCCAACCCATTCACTTGATCAACAGGCTCATCTGATGGTGGTGGTCCAATACACATGAGGTACATTATTCATTGTTTCATACAAAGTGTTACATTTAATGCATTGCAAATTTAGTTGAGGATCATGGGTTGAAGTCAGATAGTGAATCATGATGCTTGGAAGTTATGATTTTTTCCTTGTTTCACCTTGTTCATCATATGTATTCTAGTCAAGTCTTGTTACTCTTGGAGAAAAAGGGATACTAATGGGGATGCTTCATAGGGATAACACACATGTATTTTTTCATACTTAATACTTTCAATCTATATTCCTCTCTTTATCCTATCTTTTGGGAATGGTTATTATATGTATCCCAAAAAGGTTCATACTTCATTCTCCTATGATAAGAAGGGGCTTGAATTCTCGAGGTTGATGTAGCTGCTAAAAAATAATGGAAATATCATGTTACAAATTCAAAATGCAAAATAATAATGATGGGATACAAATGATAAATCAAAATCCAAGTTAGCTTGAGCTCTACCCCCTCACTCTGAGGTCGTCACCCCAAATCCTAATGCATTGAATGCATACTAAAGAAAATGACTTAATTGAATCCCAATGTAATAAATGCATAAACATGAAAAAGGGTCTTGCAAAGAAATTAATGAAATCAAAAGGTAATATAGGGGTGGAAATAAATAGTGTCGATGAAAGGGTAATTGAATGCACCAATAGCTCCCTCTACAAAGGTTCTCATGGAGATGAACATCACATGTGGCCTTGCATTTCGATGACACCATGACCATGAAGTAAATTTACCCCATGCCATATCATTCACTCATACTGACACTTTGATGGGTTTCTTAAGAAATACTCATCTACTTGGGTACTGGCACACCTAATAGGGTTCTATGATGGTCCTCCCATACTTAAACTTGGAAAATTGCATAAATTCATAAGCTAGTGTGAAGTTTGAAGAAGGTACCTAATGTGGATTACTTATATGGATTTTATATTAACTTGTGACTCACTTTTTATGATTCTAATAACTCATGCATCCATGATGGTTGGTCTCATTTGACACTGTGATCCCTTTGTTGATGATGATGCACCATATGGCATGGTCCTTTGAAGGATGTTGTTGACGCCTCCCCTCCATTTCATTGAGTTCATTACACCATCGATGATGATCATTAGACCTTGTGATGACTTGTCACACCTCTTGGCATCCCTCACCACCTCCAGGACCTCAGATGTTGCATTATTTACCTAGGATCTTGCATATAGAGCTTGACATGTCACCTTGATTCCTTGATGATGTCATACACCCCTTGATGGCATTAGGGATTGGATTGATAATGTATCCTTGATGATTATGATACACCTCTTTGAAGAGGTTATGGAGCCTTTCTCTTTGATGATGTCCTAATTTTGACCTTGGACATTCAACATGGGATGAGATGACATACTTGAGTGTGAAGTGACACTTTCTTGAGCTGACCTAGTACTTGGATGATGAATTGGCACTATGTTGATGAGGATATGTGACCTTATTGATGAGGAGGCATGAATTTTGACAATACTTTGCACCTTTTAGGGATATACATGACTTTTGGAGAATTTGTGCTCCATTTGGAGATGGCATCACCCTTCTTGGGCCTTATACACTCACGCATGTGGGGATTTTAGAGGATTTTTCCATGTTTTGGAATTGTATATTTATCTTAAAGGAATTTTGGGGGGTCATCCTAGACCTATCCACCTTGTATAATGGATTTGTATGTTTTAGGGGATTCTAAGAGAGATGAAGTGTTTTGTTTCCTCATATAAGTAGAGGAAGTGCTCTCTCATTTGTAAATAATAGAAACTTGTTGAGATTACTACTACTTATATCTTCTATATTTTCTCTTCTATTATGAATGAATTATGTGCCTTCTTTGAGAGATGATATTTGGATTATTTCCAAGTTTTAATGGATTATTTTCATGGTTAGTATTTCATGGATGATCATTGATTTACCTAGTAAGTGCTCTTTCTAAATATTTGTTGATTTATTTATTGAATGTATTAAGTGTAAATGAGTTTATCAAAGTGGTGATAGTGCATGTTACCTTGTATTTCTCTTGAATAAATATTATCTTGAAACCCTAGGAAGGTTTGTAGTGGACTACCTTCCCTTGATTTCATTTGTTTAAATCTTGTTAAAGGACATAGGGAAAATTTCTAAGGTTTGTAGTGGACTAACCTCAGTATGTTCCTTTAGGATAGATTTTTAGGGTTTGTAGTGGACTACCATGGGTTTTTATCCAATATCCATATTTAAGCTTTTAAAAAAGCATAAAATTATTTATAGGGTTTGTAGTGGACTACCCTAATTGTCATTTTATTGGTTAAATCCCTAAGGTTTGTAGTGAAATACTTTAGGGTTTTACCAAAACATTTTACCTTTGTCTCCCAAGAAAGTTCATAATTTTACCCCATATGCACAAGAGGAATAAATGGAAAGTGTAGTCTTTCTCCCTTGTAGTAGATTTCAAACCCTAAAACTCACCTTTTCCTTGTTCCTCTAGAGTTAGATTAGGGTTTGTGGCAATCAATCTTAATTTCCATCCATCCTTGAGCTTGACATATAGGGTTTGATTGGCATATTTCACCTTAAAGTGCATCTTATCATCATTTATTGCATTGTTGATTTATTTTTGGACCCCTAGGGCTTGACATCTTGCATCGTTGGAGATATTATAAGTCATTTACATTTCAGCAAGTGATTGTTTATTAAACCTTAGTTTAGCTTATGATTTACATCCCTAGTTTATTGCATGCTTACTTATTTTAAGGGATGTTTTATTTATGTTGTTATAACTTGAAATATTGTTGTAAGTTGTTATCTTTCATACAAGTTTTGTAAAAGCTATAGATTCCCTTTGGTTTGTAGTGTTTAGGGTATCTCTTTGACCTATTTTTACTTGCAAATCATCATTAATTGTCTTGGATACTTCATATATACAAATCTGAAAATTGTTTTATCATACCACCTTATACTTACCTTGAATACCTTGATCTAGTTGTGGTGTATTTGAGTAACCAATATAGGAGGTTATAGACTTGATCCCATCTTGATATAGAATTCATTGAAGTTTCTAGGGAATCCTCCCTTGTGTTGGATCTCATCCTTCACTAAAACGAGGGAATTTATTGCTAATGTGACGGTGGTAACACTTCCATGTTACACTTGTCTTAGCCCTTGTGAAAGGCTTTGCACAAAGGTATTAGATATTGTGGTAATAGTGTCCATCGGAAACCATAAGCTATACCAAAAGGTATTGAGGAACATATTATCCCTATCTAGAATAATGGTCTATGGTAGCCCAAAATAAACCCAAATATGCTCAAAGAAGAGATTAGCAGTGGCTTCTGCTTTGATACTATTATTACATGGTGCCAAAATGGCCATCTTAAAGAACCAATAGAAAACCACAAAGACATAACCATTACCATGCTTGGTGGAGGGAAAACTTGACTTGTAATCCATGGAGACTAACTCCTAGGGATTGTCTGAGGTAGGTAGAGGAGTGTACAACCCCTACTTCCTAACGGAAATTTTATGAATGGCACAGGAAGTGCATGATCTGATATACATGTTGACATCATGTCATGTTTTTTTTCCAGTACAAATACTTCAAAAGTATTGCTATTGTATTCTCTACATTGAAGTTCCCTATCACCCAACTTTAATGTGCCTCCAAAATTAGCTTTGCACACTCACTTGAAGGAACACAAAGATGGCCCAGATAGCAAAAAAGTGCATCCTAGAGGTGAATTTTAGAACTTGTTTACTTGTTCCCAGTGTATGATATGTAGCAGTGAAGCCAAGGTCATTGTTGCACAATTTGGTCCACCGGGAGGTCTCCTACCTAGAGGAGTTAATAATTGTGGTTAGTTCCACAACTAGGGACTAGCTAAGGTAGTCTACAACAAGGTCTGTTCTTCCCTTCTTGTACTTAAATTCAAGTGGAATTTTTGCAAGTAGATTGACCACTTTTTATGGCAGACATTTTGTAACTTTTATTACGTTTACATGAATTGCAGAGGCTTATGATAAGTGTGGATGGTAGTTTCCATTCCCATAATATAATGCTTCCACTATCAACATGCCTTTATAATGGAGTACATATCCTTGTCATAGGTGGGATACTTTCGAAAAATATTAGACTGAATCAATGTGATAGGCCAACGGATGTCCATGTTGAGTGAGGACTACACCCATAGTATAGTCGAAGGCATTTGTCTCAATATTGAATGGTTTTTGAGAGTCTGATAGAGTGGAGACTAGTGCCAAACAGAGGCAAAGTTTCATATCCTCAAATTCTTTCTATTGTGACCCAGACTATAAAAAATTGGCTTTAGCTCTGCCCTCGGTCACTTGTCTTAAGGGCCAATAAATATTAGATAACCCCAACATGAACCTACAGTAGAAGTTGGAAAGGCCCAAGAAGTTTCATATCTCTGTTAGAGACGTCAAGTCTGGCCAATTTCAAATGACTTGGATCTTGTCTGGGTCCACATGCACCGCATGTTCATCCATGATGTATCCTAGATACTGAAATCTCTACATGCCAAATGATCATCTCTCCATATTGGCATATAACTTGTGTTTCCACAAAGTGTTCAGGATCTCTTAAATGTGCTACAAATGTTTTTCCCAAGTTTTGATAAGTATAAGGATGGCATCCAAATATATGACCACAAAAGAGTGTGTGAATGGACGCAATATGTCATCCATCATCCTCATGAATGTTTTGAGAGCA
Source organism: Picea sitchensis (assembly GCA_010110895.2). Taxonomy (NCBI): domain Eukaryota; kingdom Viridiplantae; phylum Streptophyta; class Pinopsida; order Pinales; family Pinaceae; genus Picea; species Picea sitchensis. The sequence goes on along the minus strand of SNQJ01S0010789.1, from coordinate 313,678 downwards.
ATATTCAAGCCAAAAGGAATGACCAACCACTCAAAAAGGCCTTCTTTATACTTGAAGGTAGTCTTTCATACATCATTTTTTTCAATTGGGACCTAGAAATATCATGACTTTATATCAATCTTACTAAATAACTTGGAACCCTTAAGTTGATCAAGAATATTTTCAATTCAGGGAATGAGATATCAGTTCTTAATATTATTTTTTAGGGCTCTATTATCAATACAAAGTCTTCATGTCCCTTCCTTCTTCTTCTCCCATACAATTGGGCTCCCACAAGGTAAGGATATTGGTCGAAAGTGGCCCTTATAGATGAGCTCATGGATTTGACGTTTAATTTCCTCATTCTCCAGAAGAGATTGCATTTGTATATTGGACCATTAGGTAAAGGAGAACCAGGTATCGAGTTAATTTAATGTTTGACCTAGAAGTGTAAAGGAACCCCTGCAAGTGATGCAAAGATATGATGATATTCTTCTACAATATTTTCCACCTTCTTTTGTTGTGTAGAGAGGCCCCATTTTGAGACGATGACGGTCACAGTGACCTTCTTCTCACCTTCCAATTGAACCATGAAGAGGACAAATTTTCTGGTCTAAGAAATTACCTTTTGATGTTGCTTCCCTGAGATCAAGGAGATTGTAGTAGTCGGGACTACCTCTGGTACCCTATAGAGTTGGCCTCCCAAAGTAACAATGAAACTATGAGGCCTAGAATCAAACAGCATGACGATTCCACATATATGGTTGTCCTAAACCAACATCACAAACTTCAAGTATGGAAACTTCACAGAGTACCTCATCTTTGAAGGGTTTTATGTTGTAGGATAGGCAACATCGTTGGCTGATGTGGAGGTCTCATACTTGGCTCAACCAACTGATGGTGTATGGTTGGGGATGTGATGTTTTCAACAAATTCAATATATTGATGACCCAATTCTAGATCATGTTCTTTTAGCTACCGTTATCAATAATGAAATGTAGTGGAGCCCTCTTCACCCACATCTATGAATGGAAGAGGCGCTCCCCCTCTTCGGGATCCTCTTACTCTTTTGGTTAGATATTTATAGTTGCAATGGTAGAATTAGGATCTACATCAATGGTCCACTTTCCCTTATCCTTATCTAAATCATATTATGATCCAAAGTCGTATTCGTCTTCTTTCATCTCGACCAACAATGATTATTTCAAGCAACATTCATCAGTGTTGTGCCAAGGTATTTTATGGATATCACACCACTTTATAATGTCCTTATTCGACTTCCCAATACCATTCTTTGCATGTGGCTTAGATTGGTTTTATTGAGTTTGGATCCTCTTCATGTGTCCTTTGTTTTGTTATTTAAGGCCACCTTTACCATGTTTTTGTTGTGACATACTTTCAAACCCAAACTCTCACGTATTCATCTACTTAAAATTCTTCTCGATTTTAATATCATATCAATAAGAGACTCCCAACAAGGAGATATCCAAGAAATCCATCTATGTTTGTATGTACCTATGTAGGCCACTATGGTACTTCAAAACCAAGTGTCGCTCAAATTCCATGATACCCAACTTTGAGTGCAAGGTATAGAATATATTGGTGTACTCCAACACCATCTAGTCTCTCTCCTGACGGAGAGTTACCCATATAGTGTGTTGGTCATCATAGTTTCCAACATGGTAGAATTACTCCTTCGTGGCATCAACAAAGGTTTCCCAAGTGGGTTTCTTCCTAAATGTTGTAGAATCATCTATGTTTTTTCTCTCCCAATAAATTTTCCACCAATATTTGACATGGAGAAAGGATTTAAGGAGCACAAAGGTGATATTTTCGATGTCAAAAAAATGTTGAACAAAGTAATAACTCTAACAAATTTAACCATTTGTCCAAAGCATATTCACCTATATAGCCATCAAATAAAGAAATATCAAATCTAACTTGTACCTTGAAGGGTGTCGTGCCTCCAAAATGGTTGTGCCTCAGTCGTCGTTGGAAGTCATCAAAGGATTTGGGTGAAATTTTCCATCGTCTCATTCCTTTATCACTCGAGGGATTCCTTCAGCGACAACTTGAAAGGATCTCCTGCTCCATCTTCACTCTTTTCTTCTACCATGGGAGGCCACTTGTGCTAATGAGAGGGATCTTCCCCAAGTGAAATTATCTTGAGACCCAACTCTCTATACCCTGACCTCGTTGGGGACATGCACTAAGAAACAAAAAAGAGTAGATTTCTTTGATACCATTGATATGGATTGTATAGAGATCAACATGAAATGCATGAATATGAATGGAAACACACACACAAAAATATTTCAAAGAGCATAGTAGTATAGTAAAACCCAAATTCTATTAATGAATGAAATATTAAAAGACTGTAAAATGCAAAGCAATACAAACTAGCTAGAATAAGTCCAAGCATTTTTCTATCATAGCCCTTCACAATTTATTAGAGCATATTCCTTAATAAGTCTCACGACTTGTTCATTCGCAATGACCTCCTTAGTTTTTACAGGTGATATCTTATATGTTCTCTTACAAATAAATGTAGATCATTTCTCAACAACCTCTCTAACTCTCTGTGTACTTTCTCACAAATACCACTAAGATTTTACAAGTAGTTAACCTTTACCCATTCTTAGCCCACCCCACCATCCTTTACATACTTCTTCAATCCCACAACTCTATTAGTATAATATACATTGATATCAACCATTTTTATAACTCACATGAAGTATTTCTCACTCACCTCCTTAAATGTTACTACAAGTTTCTCCATTGGCCTATAGATGAATGGTAAGTAAGGATGTTTACTGTGAGTAAATTGTGCCTCCAATTTTATAGACATTTTATTTTTCATTATTTAAAATGGTGTGGAGCAATAAATAAATGTCATTAAAATTTTGAATTTCTTACTAATTCAACTAATAGTTTACTATTTATTAGTGGAAATAATTTATGATTCCTACTACAAATCCATTAGCATTATAACTTAAAAGGTAATCAATCCATTTTAACTTGAAATTAATCATTCCATTTTAACTTGAAATTAATCAATCCATTTGGGGAGGACTATATTTGATTACTTTTACTAATTCACTTCACTTTTAACATGGAGTAAAAGGTAAAGAATAGAAGAATAAAGGGGATTTCCTTTAAACATTACTTAACTATGATTGTATATTCAAGTTAACATTGAGATACTTACTAGATATGGCTTCATCTTTTTAATGAGAAAAGAAGCTAGCATTACTTTGAAGATTAATAAAAGCATAAACCTTTATGGGCTTTTGAACAAATATCTAGCATATTCTTATACAACCCTCCATATTAGGAGATGACTCTTTTGTGGATTACACATAAATGGTTAGGATAGAAGTTTCTTAATTATTTGGAAGTAAAAGGAATGTGTAATTAAAGGAGATTTAATCAATAATATAATATAGGGGAACATATTATTTGTAATTACTTCCTTAGTGCATGTCATTAGTGCATGTCATAGCTTATTTGGAGGTAACATTTTTTTGAATTCAATTGTCCATGATTGAAGGTAACATTTTTTAGAATTCAATTTTCCATGGTTGAGTTAGATTAGATATCCTCTAAAAGTTATAAGGTGCACAAAGAATAAGGAATAATTTCAAAGTGGTAAGGTGAAAACCCAAAGGTTGCAATGTTGTGAGTAACTCACAATTCATGGGATTATGAAGAGTTGTTTTCTCATTGGCCTAAAAGGTTTTGGGATGAATCCAATATCGCAACTACAAGGTTAAAATGTTGCATACATGATTTGTAAAATTTTGTAAATATTCCACTGGAATAGTTTGTCACAACAAATCTTATAATATGTTGAAATTTGTATTTTGCGGATTTATTTCCTTATATCTCAAATTTGTTATCTATGGCTTATTGATCTATTTTTTATAAAAAATAACTGAAATATGAAAATAAAAGAACGGGAAGATGATATAACACCATTCACAGAAATAAACACAATATTTACCTTGGGAAACCCAATACACTAGAAACATCCATCTCGGAGGTGAGGCCTATGCTCTGGTCTCTTTGCTTCAATATCAAAATGCAAATACAAAGGAATGGTCACTCTCTATGGAGTTGCCTATAACATTGTGGCCTGAAAGGATGCTACAAAATCTTCCTTCTTCTTTGTTATGCTCTCAAAACACCACTCCTAGATGTTTTTCTCAACTATGGAACAAGTACAATACTAAATAAATGGAACCCCTTCTCCTTCTAACGATATGGTATTTAACATAGCTTGATAGTCATCTAGGGTTAGGGTTTTGACTTCATCAACCCTCAATTAGTGATAAGGTTTGGAGCTTCTAGAATCTTTTTTAAAGTCCACATGTGGCTAGGCCCATACATTGAGTAATGGGGGATGATGTGGCATCCACTCATACGATGGTGGTCAACACGATAGGTAAACTTGTGGGAGGCATAACTTCCGCATACTAACTCCAATTAAAGTGATTATTGCACTGTTAGAAATATCTCAGTGTGTAGAATATGGAATCTTTCGTTAAATAATGTTTTGGACCAAAACAAATGTCGTTTGATGCCTCAAAAAAGCTTCAAAATATTTTGAATAATTTTCGACTGCAATTTTCTAAACTGGGACCTATCGTCAAAAAGGCCATACAAACTGATTTGTCCAAATTTTTCCACCCAGAAAGTATCGAGATAGATGAAAAATTATATAATGATCCAACCCAAATCATACCTTCCCATTTAGGGAGGCTTTTGGTCCCCAAAATATTTACTGAATGAGGTGAGTAAATTTTCCCTCTACCTTCTCTCTGGAGTACCATTTTGTCTTGCATGTAAGTTTTCCTTTCAACGCAATCTGCCAAAGGTCATGTTGCCCATGTCTTGTAGTTATGGAATTCCTCTGCAAAATCGTGTCCTCTATCAACTCTACTTGAGCTTATGGTGTTAATACCTCTATGATAGGTAGGAAATGTTCCTCAGTTTCCTAATCCAACATGGAAGGCTCATATAGTTTCAACTTAGATCTACACATCCATGTTGGATTAGGAAACTGAGGAACATTTCCTACCTATCATAGAGGTATTAACACCATAAGCTCAAGTAGAGTACATTTACTCAATAATGGATGTGTAGATCTATTCAACTTAGTGTTCATATTCTCCCAAAGTGTAGTCCAAAAGGAACTAGGAAATTTGGTATCCTTGTCTGAGATGATGCTCCTTGGTATCCCAAAGTGCACCCAAACCTGTTCAAAGAACATGTTTGTTTCTTATTATCCTCTAATGGTATTTTTACAAAGCATAAGAATGCACATCTTGTTGAACATGTCAACTACCACAAAAATATACTCATGCCCCTTCTTGGTTGCTAGAAAACTACTCGCAAAATCCATGGAAATATTTTCCCAAGGTTGAGTGAGTACAAGTAAAAGATGGTATAGACCTTGCTTTCTATTACTATGCTTGTTGGTACAACAAATTATGTATCCTCTAATATATCAAACTACATCTTCTTTCATTATGGGCCAATACACATACCTTTGCAAGTTAACCATTGTTTTCATAACACCAAAAGGTCATGCAACCTTAGAGATGTGAGCCTCTCAAATACGCTGCAATCTTTCACCTTTAGGGGCATAGAGATTGTCTAGCTTGTAGAGTAACCCATTCTAGAGATGATAGTATGTGTTTTCATCGCCTTCTTCAGGAATTTGGTCTTGTAGCTGCTAAAACACCTCCTTGAAGTCCTCATATTCTATGTATGCCTCTTTGTATGCATCATGGGTAAAAGGCTCCATGTGCATAAGAGTTCCCAAATTTGCAATCTTAGATGTCAGTGGCCTTGAAATCATGCCTACCAAGTTATTAGTGTTTCCCTTTTTATACTTGATGACTAGATGAAATTGCTGCAAAAATCCATGTTGTGCACACACTTATACTAAGAAGGGTGGTGTGAATCAGTATAAGACAATTTTTTACTTTTTCAAACATTCGTCAACCATAATAAAACAATCACATATGAGATCTATTAACTGCAGAACATGGAACCCAAGATTTACGTGGAAACCCTTTCAGGAGAAAACCACAAAAATTATCTTTATAATTGTTTGTACGCACCAACCTATTGTTACAAATATTTGTAGGCACCAACCTACTGGAGACACCAATCCCCACTCGTACAAATCCTGGTAGGCACCAGCCTACACTTACATATATTCATAGACACCAATCTACTGGAGACACCAATCCCCACTGTTAACCACCAACTTAGAAAGAAACACCTATCTCTTTCAAATATTCGTAGACACCAATCTATAAGAGACGCCAATCCCCACCGCTAAGAACCAAATTAGCAAGAGACACCAATCTCTTAGCTGCACTAAATTTCATTGAGTTTGCTTGTTATTTCTACCTTCATCAAGTATGCTCGTTGCTTTTGCCTTTACCAGGTCTACTCATTACTTTTATCTTCACCAAGTCTTCTCTCTACTTTTGTCTTTACCGGGTCTACTCATTGATTTTTCATTTACCAGGTTTTCGCACTACTTCTGCCTTTACCGGTCTAACCAAAATTTGAATTTCCAAATGGAAACTTTCCCAAAGTTTTTTGTTTTGGACCTCTTCCCAAGAATGAAAATGTGTAGCATGCCACATATCCAATTTTTGAAAATATGATTCCGAAATGTTTAACTAAGATACTTATGTATGTCTCCTTTGTTCTTTGAAATTTTCATAGTCCTTAGAGAACTAGAAAAAAAGTTATAGTGAAAAATCCAAACTAAATTGTTTGAAACTGGTCTTAGGACCATTCAGAAACCCTAATTTCCATAAAGCATATCTCAGAACGTACAGTGAATAAACATCTAAAATTTTTACCACATGTACACCAAGATATCTCCCCTGTCTCTACAAAATATCAAGGTCTGAAACATACCATAAAACAAGTTATAGCGAAAGTGTCAAGCTCACATGTTTGAAACTGATTTCAGGAGCATTCAGGAACCCTAACTTCCACAGGGAATATCTTTGAACGTATAGCGAACCAACTTATGAAATTTTTACTACTTGTACACCAAGAACTCTCCTCTATCTATGAAAAATATCAAGGTCTGAAACATCCCAAAAAATAAGTTATAGAAAAAGTGTCAAGCTGACCTGTTTAAAATTGATTTCAAGATTATTCAGGAACTCGAACTTCCACAGGGTATATCTCTGGAAGTATAGTGAACCAGCATCTGCAAGTGTTACCACATATACACCAAGAACTATCCTATGTCTCTGCAAAATATCAAAGTTGAAAACATCCCAAAAAATAATTCATAGCGAAAGTGTCAAGCTGATTTGTTTGAAACCAATTTCAGGAGCATTCTGGAACCTTAACTTCCATAGGGAATATCTCTAAAAGTATAGTGAACCAACATATGCAATGTTTACCACATGTACATCAATATATATTCTATCTCTACAAAATCTCAAGGTCTGAAACATCCCAAATAAAATAAAAAAAGTTATCGCGAAAATGCCAAGATGACCTGAAACTTATTTCGCAATTCAATATTTGATAATCCATTTTTCACACACACACACACTTGTTCTCAATATTTTCTCTTTTTATATTTTTTCATAACCCTTCATGAAGGGACATGTCCATGAATTAAATAATTAATTCTCAATACCATGGGAAAATACCCCAAATACCATGGGCAAATACCCCAAACCCATGGGTTTGAATCCACCATTTCAATTTTTACTTTCTCACATGCACCCATTTTTTAATATACTTGTAATCCTATATATATATATCTTGGAAATGTTGTGTGTATTGTAATGATGTAATATGACATCCTTTGACATCAATGACAATAATTCCAAAAATTTCATCTACCTATAATGTATGGTTTGTAGAAGCTTACTTTGGGCCTGCAAATACTACAATGGTTGGTAATATGTGTGGATAATGGTTTCCTTTCCTATTACGTAGTGCTTCCACTTCCTAACAACTTGAATCAAGACACAAATTTCTTTATCATAGGTAGGGTAATTTAAGACTCCCCCATGGAAAATTTCAAAATGATAGCATATTAACTTACCTCCTTGCATCAAAACTGCTCCCATAGAATACCCACTTGAATATGTCTCCACTTCAAGGGGTTCTGCAAGTTATGCAATGCAAGAACTGGTGCTTAACTCATATTTCGTTTTAGCTTGTTGAAAGTTTTATGTTGATTATTTCCCCACTATAAACTTTTACCGCTATGTTTTATGGCATGGAGTGGTACAACTACCGATGAAAATGATGCTATGAAATTTCGTAGGTACCGTGCTACCCCAACAAGACTCCTAACTTCAATGACATTGGTAGGAACTAACATCTTATGATGGCCTCCATCTTTGCAGGATCTATATTGAGATCCCCTTCATCGATCACATACCCCAAATACACCAATGATTGCTACGCAAACTCATATTTCTTGAGATTAGCCAACAGTTGGTTCTTTCAAATTCTCTAACACTTGTATGAGATGTGAAATGTACTCCTCCCAGGTAGAGCTATAAATCAACATATCATCCAAATACACTATAACAAATGAATTTAAATATGGTAACAATAAATTATTCATCCATCTCATAAATGTAGTTGGTGCATTACATCAACCAAATGGCATCCATACAAACCTTGCCTTGTCTTGGAGGTGGTCTTCCATGTGTCTTCTTCTTTGACACATACTTGGTGGTATCTCGATTTGAGATCCAACTTGGTGAAGTACTTGGCACACTGCAACTAGTCTAACAAATCATCGATTATGGGAAGAGGGTATCGATTCTTGAGTGCAATCTTGTTCAAAGCTCTATAGTCAATACACATTCACAAAGTCCCATCCTTCTTGGGTATTATGATAATAGGTGACCCACAAGGTGAGGTGCTTGGTTGAATTACTCATTTCTCTAACAGTGGTTTCAATTGTTTCTTCACTTAATCTTCTTTCATAATAGACTCTCTATACAATCCAATATTTGATAATGGGGAGTAAGGAAACAATTGCATCTCATGCTATACTTCCCTCTTAGGTCGTATCCCTTTAGGATCGTGGACCACTCCTTTATATGCTTGTAGCAACTCCTCCAATTGATGTTTTTTCTCCTTAGTACATCCCTCTTAGGATGGATTTACCCTTACTGATTCATCCCTTGGTTAATTCTCTCTTAAAAAAAGAAACACATTTTTCTTACAAGAACTAATCAACTTTTGGCTGGGTTGGCACCTACTAGTGATATCTTCGATTTACCTTTGTGCGCATTAATGATGTAGGAATTTCTATGCTTGATCGAGTCATATTGTTTTTCTCTCTGCATGAAGATTTCATCCCGCATATACATGTAGGGGCCTCTAAACACTACACCACACATCAAAGAGTACTATATCTAACTCCACTTCATCAATAAAATTTGCATTTACAGGAAATTTGAACTTACATTGTTTCATGACCTTGATTTTTGCAACCTTGTTCACCCACCTCAATGGGTATGGGATTAGATGATCATGAACCTCCAACCCAATCTTGTTGACTAGGTAGACTGCTATGAGATTGACCTACAAACCCAAATCGAATAGAGCATCTACCTTGGTCTTCTTGTGTAAAAAATCAGTGACATAAGCACACTAAAACATAGAGATAATGTCACACACTTAGAAAAAATTGATTTCAGTCTTAAATGAAAATAACCCACATCACAGTTATACTTCATAAGTTGAAACACACATTACTAAGAAAAATTGCAGCAGAAAATAACAATGAACAACAATCACAAATCCATGTGAACACCCAAAAATTTTGGCAACCAGCCAGGGAAAACCCCAATGTGGGGAAACCCAATGAGAGAGATTTTATTTCTACTTCAGGAAGAAATTACAAGCTACATCAGTCAATATGGCAGCAAAATATAAATTACCTGCACCCAACGGTCCCCTTGTTTTATGTCTGAAAATTGTGCCAAATATTTACAGTTGTATGGCCCCCTTCACTGAACAGCACCTTGAAATTTGTGCCAACAATAAGTTGTATGGACATAACATAAAACCCTCCAGCAACAAAGAAAAAATTCATCTTTTCCTCGAAAATTGTGCCAGCATAAACAACCTCAAAATTCGTGCCATTTCTCCTTGTTGTACAAATTGTACGGATCTATACAATATGACCAATGACAACAGTAGTATTCTCTGCACTTCTCACACAGAAAATATCCTTGGGAAATGTGCCCAATGTCTCTTGGAAATTGTGTCAAACTTGCTACAAACAATTTATTCTTCCAACTCTCTCAAAATCTCTCACAAACTTGTCTTTCACACTGCCCTAGGTTCACTCTTATAACCTAAAAATGACTTTTCTTATCTAAATGTCTTTTCACCTTCCCCATCCCTAAATATAATGCCAAGATCTAATCTTTCCTTTACAAGATCAAGGGACATGATTCATTCCCTCCAAAATCAATCACTTAAATATATTAAAGTACAATTTCACTTAATAACATAAGTGCACTTTATGAAATAAAGTCACTTTAATATTAGAAGGTTACTTTATAAAAAGTCACTTTAAAAAAAAAGAGTCACTATATTACAACTTTATAAAACACCTTTTACAAAGTTAAGTGCCTAGTAATGTAAATGTGAGGTCACTTCTTCATACAAGAAAAAACATCTGGAGTACCTCCCAAGCTACAAAAAGCTAACACTCCCTCTTAGTGAGGAATGTACTCACTTCCATCACCATCATTCGGTCACGCCCTCACGTCCATTACAGTGTTCGCAGCAGGAGCTCCCTCTGAACTTGGAGCCAACCTCAACACCTACATAGAACTCGAACCTAAATACCTCTTGTTGGAAACCACTCTGAACCACGAGCTCCTAGGAGAATCCAGTCCACCCTGAGATTTTTTCCACTCACACCATTTGAGCCTCCTTTTGGTGCTCACAAGAGACTCCCTCTCTTCCCTCAGATATTGAGACTGAATCCTTGGTACCACTGCAGTATCAGGAACCTCCTGCTCCTCATCTGACTCTGAATCATAACCTGTAGGTTGTCCTCGCAACATGTACAACCTATCCATCTAATCACCAATCAGTTGCGGTTCGACCGGATCCACTCCCTCCCTATAGATAAATACATGTCCCATATTGAACAATATAGAATATCCGGCATCTTCCAAGGTTGAGACCGAGACCAGATTAACCCTCAACCTTGGAACAAATAGAACTTCATCAACCTCTAGGAGTCCTCCATACTCGAGTTGGAATCTAATCCTTCCAAATCCATGTACAACGTGTTCCATACCTGCTTCTATTAATTTTAGATCAGCTATTAAGTTTCTTTTCAATTTACTAGATAACAATAGCATAGGTAGGATCACTAAGAGAAACACAATCACAAGATACACATCATTTATCCTAGGAAACCCTCATGGGGTAGAAAACCCAGCAAAAACTTCCTTAATATAGATTGTCATTACAATGCCAAGATAAAAGACCAACACTAGAGAATAACCGAGACTGAGCAATGTGCCTCTCCCTTACTTCTTCTCCCAACTGCAGCTATCTCCAAACTTGCACACTTGTTGAGTGACTTGAGTGAGTGTGATAATGAGGTGCTAGCCTCTCTTATTTATATTGGCTTGCAGGCGCTAGGGAGGTGTCTCTTCATCAAGAAGGGTTGACTTCTTCTCTTAGTGGCTAAAACCACTTTAATTAGGCATGGGGGGCGACTTCTTAATTAGCATCATATAATTAGGGTTTGACTAATCCACAAAAGGGAATTTGGTCATTTACAAAGATCGACATGATCAATCCACAAAAGGGGATTGATCTAATTAATAATAAGTAGAATACTCTTTGCAATTACAATATTTCAACACTCCCCATTAACAAGAAGGGTATTCTACAATACATCATCATTAAAGAGAGGGAAACAACATATTCATCGTATTGAACACTGATTAGCATATCTATAAATCATCGAAATTTTTTCTCATCATCAATATCATCATCCACAACATGGAGCTGGAAAGGCATCATCATCATCATATGTAATGTCCCCACTTTGGGACATCATTACATTACAGAGGGTTATGATGACCATAGTAGCCAGATGGAGGTTATAGAGAGTACAGAGATTATTGAGAGGTATTTTGGGGTCTGGCTTGCATCGCTCATCCCATTTCATTATTATGATCCATTCCACACAGGTTGGCTTTGGTTTCGTTGCATTTCGACGATTTCCATGATTTTGAGTATTTTGAGCTATAAGTTAATTAAATTCACTTAAGAGGTCATTTTGCGAACAATACTTGGAGGAACCTCTCAGTGTAATAGCTCATTGGAATCGGGAGGAACAAGACTACAGAATAGGATGATGAGAAGTGACTTTTAGTGGTCAGGGAAACCACTAGGAGAGATGAGGTGCTTTTCAGAGGTAAAAAGGTTAATTAATTAATTAAAGTGATTTAATTAATTAATTAATAATTAAAAAAATAAAAGTCACTTTGGAGAGACAAGGGGATGTAGGAAGTATAAATAAGAGGCAAGGGCCTCTATTCATGCATTCATGTATGATTATCATTTAGATATCTGGCTTCTAGCTACAGAGCCCATACATTGGGAGTTTTGAGGGTTTTGACTTAACAAACCCTAGAGAACGATTCGGTGGTGAAATATTCCACCTAGCTTGTCCCAAGCTTGGTCTTGGGGACGCAATACTCCCCCACACCATTCTAGTTCAGATCCACATCAGTGCAAGAGGGTTCTACACCAGCCACATGCACAGGAAGAGAGAGGGTGCACCATTGAGGGTTTTCCAGCAAGGGGGTGCACTTGTGGAGTTAGATTGATTCGTTTTGGTTGAGGAGAAGAGATTTCAAGAATTCCATGTATTGGGTTTCCCTTGCAGGTGTCATAGCACCATTCTTGGTTGTTTCTAGTGATATTTTGATGGAGGATTGATTCGTATTGAGAGTGGGACGATTTCCAAAGAGGAGGGCGCATCATTCTTTGGAGGGTGGCTAGATCCAAGGGTCTAGCAAGTTCTTTGATGATATGAGCACTTGGGTTTTCATTGATGTGTCTCGATCTATCATTCTAGCGGTTTGGTTGGGCATTTGGAGGTCTCTATGAGAGAGGCTGAATTATCTAGGGTTTCAAGCATCCAGGGGGGCGCACCATTCCTTGGAGGGAGGCTAGATCCATGGCTTTGAGAGGGATCTTGGCATTTTTAGCACCTGGGTTGATCCTGCAGTTACCTAATCTACTGTATGGCATCTTCATTGGAGCATTTGGACATCTTTGGCAGAAGGGTCGAATTGTTGAGGCTATTTAGTGTTCCAACAGGGCGTGACATCTTCCAGTTTGGGGGTTAACACTTCATATGGCCCAGATATTTCTTGTATTGGTATTCATGGTGTATTCATCCTTTGGAGGCTTATAGTATCTTCTTGGAGCATTTTGTAGCAACTCCTATTATGTTATTGTAGCCATCTGTTGAGTATTCCAGATCAGCTTCTTCATTGTAGCAGGTTCTTCTATTTATGAATAAAATCAGATCTGAGGTGTTTTGGCTTGTCTATCATATTGTTGATCTTGCATATGGTTGAGGTATGTTCCACTACGGTGTCTTCTTGTTTATTTATGCAACACACATTAAAACTCATCAGTATAACCCTAGTGCAACCTAAGAGACAATAATAAGCAAAGTGTTTGACGTAATGCCATAACCAGAAAACGTTTTAAAATACACTCAAACAATTATGTTCCTGGCATAATGGCTTGGGAACATTACAGTGGTATCAGAGCTTAGACTCCTACAAACCTGAGGGGAATTCCACAAGGATAAATGGATGAGATATATTTTGAGATAATATACTTGGAGATAAAATATTCCTCCTTTAGTAAAGAAACTAGGGCCCAAATAACATTCCCACAGTATGTAGCCCTAAGATATCCTGGTTGGAGCGAATATGAGTTTTTACACAGGATCATATTAGTAGAGGAAAAGAGAGCCAGAGACGTTATATGGTGGGAAGAACAGAGAGACCCCACTCCCATTAGGAGCACGTAGCTTTGTTACAGTTGCAAGGTGCCTTGGGAAACAGATCATAGGTGTAGGGGTAAGGGTCAGAAGCATATTACTGAG
>SNQJ01S0010789.1:269296-299501 GCA_010110895.2 Picea sitchensis | reverse complement strand
GAGGATTATTGAGAGGTACACAGATAGCCTTTCAAGAATCAGAGTCCATATCATAGGAGCTTCTTGAGGAGATTCGTCAAAGGTCCACTTCATATATTCTAGTGGACAGTCAGATATGTCCTTCGGTCACATGGCTAGAGGATGTCGGTGGTCTAGCAGAGGAGCACCGGTTGATGGAGGACCCTTCCATTTGTGTTCCGAGAGTGGTTGACCTTCAGCCAGAGGTTGATCCAGTAGTACGCCCAAGATCTATGATGCGGAATGAGTATATGGGAGACGACACAAGTATGTCGGAGCATATAGTGGTGAGTGATATCTCACAGAGACATGTCGATATGTATGGTGGGATTCAAAGGGTTGTATAGCCTTCCAGGGAGGAGACACACTTATGGGAGAATGCAGATGCCACTCCTTTTCAGCAACACATGGTTATGGGAGATCACCTTCATCGTATCATTTGTTGCATTTGAGATGAGAGGTATAGGTTGGTGGACCAGCAATTGGAGGAGTTACTTTCGGTTGTATTGGATGATTAGGAGTCAGTGATGATCACAGGAGAGTATGTACCATGGAAACCAGTGGACGAGAATTTGGTTGAATCCTTGGGATTGACCAAAGCATGTTTAACGGTCTACAGTCAGCTACAGAGGTTTCTGTTAGCCTTTCCCGACACATTTATCATTGACAGCAGCATGAGGAGAGATAGACAGTGGCAGAGGGCATGGAGAGTGAGTAGGACGAGACCACCTGACAGGAGTACTTTTATGGCATACAACAGGTCATAGGTGGACCGTGTTAGGCAGACAGTTGAGACTTGGTGCATGATGGTGAGCATCATAGGCCAGGTGACAACAAATGAGCACAGAGGGCTTCCGACAGTGATCAGTCCGACACAGGAGCAACTAGCAGAGACTAGAAGTGATAAACTTCCAAGTTTGTCATGGGATCCAGGAGTTCATTTTGTTAGCAATATGTTTTACATCATGTTGACCCAGGTTGCGCCAGAGAGCCACACACTCCACCTCGGATTGGTTTGGAGTGGGCCTGCAGGTACTTGTCCTATGGAGCAAAACATTTTCTCCCTCTTGATCATCATGATCGGGCATGGAGATGGTTGGGTAGGTACTAATTCCACAGAGATTTTCTTACAGATGCAGCTTTTGGACAGCAGGTCCAAGTGCCACAGGTACTTGAGTTTGAGGATCCAGGAGTGGAGGATTCGGTATATATACAGGGAGCAGTCAGGCATGGTCAGTATAGTGCAGTGTCAGCATGGTGATCTTCAACAGAGGCTAGCATGGGATCTAGGGATTGCAGGGTTGATCATTTCACTAACTGACAGAGGCGAGTGGACCTTTGCAGGGGAAAGTTGTTCTGACTTTCCATCGAGATTCAGTGTTGAGGAGAGCACACCACTTGAGGGTGACTCATAGAGGTCTTGCAGTACCTCATTATGGCATCAGCATGGGCAGTTGATGGAGGTTGTGTTGATCTTGGTAGTATCTTGGAGGATGGACTCAATCAGGGATGATGCCATGAGTCATGAGCAAGAGTTTCACAGTGTTGATACATTTCAGCATTATGCTTCCCAGGGGCTTGCAGTTCATGTCTTGATATGGGACCCATGGCGAAGAGTGTGTGATAGTTCATCATTGGATGGGGTCTACTATGTGTCCCACAGGTGGACATGGGATCATGGTATTATACTTGTGGGGATTTGGTTAGTTCTTGAGGACAAGCAATTTTCTAGTAGGGATGATTGTAATGTCCCCACTTTGGGACATCATTACATTACATAGGGTTATGATGACCAGAGTAGACAGATGGAGGTTATAGTGAGTATAGATATTATTGAGAGGTATTTTGGGGACATTTTGGGAGGTTTCTACACCAGCCACAGGCACAGGAAGAGAGAGGGTGCACCATTGAGGGTTTTCCAGCAAGGGGGGCGCACTTGTGGAGTTAGACTCATTCATTTTGGTTGAGGAGAAGAGATTTTGGGAATTCCAAGTATTGGGTTTCCCTTGCAGGTGTTATAGTGCCATTCTTGGTTGTTTCCAGTGATATTTTGATGGAGGATTGATTTGTATTGAGAGTGGGACAATTTCCCAAGAGGATCGCGCATCATTCTTTGGAGGGTGGCTAGATCCAAGGGTCTAGTAGGTTCTTTGACGATTTGAGCACTTGGGTTTTCATTGATGTGTCCCGATCTATCATTCTAGCAGTTTGGTGGAGCATTTGGAGGTCTCTAGGAGAGAGGCCAAATTATCTAGGGTTTCAGGCATCCAGGGGGGCGCACCATTCCTTGGAGGGAGGCTAGATCCATGGCTTTGAGAGGGATCTTGGCATTTTGAGCACCTGGGTTGTTCTTTCGGTTACCCGATCTATTGTTTGGAATCTTCATTGGAGCATTTGGACATCTTTGGCAGCAGGGCCGAATTGTTGAGGCTATTCAGTGTTCCACCATGGTGTGACATCTTCCATCTTGGGGGTTGACGCTTCATACGGCCCAGATCTTTCTTGTATTGATATTCATGGTGTATTCAGCCTTTGGAGGCTTATAGTATCTTCTTGGATCATTTTGTAGCAACTCTTATTATGTTATTGGATCCATATGTTGAGTATTCCAGATTGGCCTCTTCATTGTAGCAGGTTCTTATATTTATGAATAAAATCAGATCTGAGGTGTTTTGGCTTGTCTATCATATTGTTGATATTGCATATGGTTGAGGTATGTTCCACTACGGTGTCTTCTTGTTTATTACTGCAACACACATTAAAACTCATCGGTATAACCCTAGCACAACCTAAGAGACAATAATAAGCAAAGGGTTTGACGTAATGCCACAACCATAAAAAGTTTTAAAATACACCCAAACAGTGATGTTCCTGGCATAATGGCTTGGGAACATTACATCATCTGTATCAACATCAATTAGTATAACACTAACACATCATCATCATCAATAATAACACGAGGCTGATACAACATCATCAGCACGAGGTTGAGATAACATCATAGTCAACATGAGGTTGATACATCATCAACAGCAACATCATCATGATAGAACGAAGGTTGGAGCAACAACATCATCACAACATGAAGGTTGGAGCTACAACATCATCATCATGGGAAAACAGAATGAGGCAGGTGTAACAACAATTTTTGGTACTCTGACAGTCCCTAAGGAGATTCCAAAGAATCATAAGATTCCCTATGATATAAAATCCTAACGGAGCTACCACGTGGTACTCTGACAGACCCTCCTTACCGGACCTTCAGGATCTGCCCAGGAATCATAAGATTCCCTAGGTTTATAAAATCCTAACGGATCTACCACTACTGACCACAGCTAGCATATACATGCACATGTACTCTGACAGACCGTCCTTACCGTATCGTCGGGATATGTCCAGGAATGATCAGTCCCCTAGGATATAAAATCCTAACTGAGCTACCCATTGTTGGTCAGGATACCATAGTATCATCATCATCACTCCCCCTTTCGAGGGAGGTCCTTTCGGACCATACCAATCTTGTCTCAAAAGTTCTCAAACTTTACATGAGATAGAGGCTTGATAAACACATCTGCAACCTGCTCATTTATGCCAACATGTTGGAGCTTTATAGCTCCCCTCTGCACCATATCACGAATGTAGTGATATCGGATTTCTATGTGCTTCGACTTGCCATGGAACATAGGGTCCTATGTCATCTTTATGCATCTCTGGTTATCACATAGAATCACGGTTGCATCCATATCCATATCAAATAGGCCTGTCAACAACTTCCAAATCCATATGGCTTCAAAACTGGCGGAAGATGCAGCAATGTATTATGCTTCTATTGTGTTGAGAGCAATACTAGATTGCTTCCTACTCTTCCATGAAGTCATGGTTGACCCCAGACTGAAACAAAATCCTAAAGTGCTCTTTCTGTCAGAAACACTTCCAATCCAATCTGAATCGGTATAACCAATCATTCTGAAGTCATGATCTCCATTATAATAGAGACCAAAGTCCAACGTACCCTTAAGGTATCTCATCACATGTTTTGCAGCAACAAGGTGAACATGTTTTTTCTCTACCATATACTAACTCAAGGTGTTCACAGCAAAACATATATCTGGCCTAGTGTTCGTCAGATTCATCAACGATCCAATGATCTATCTGTACAGCGTAGCATCAACCAATTATGACGAAGTATCAACCAAGAGCTTCAACTTTGTTTCCATGGGTGCGTTCATGGATTTACACTCCAACATATCAAGCCTCTTCATTATTTCTACTGCATACTTCTCTTGGTTAAGGGAGATCTTCTCTAGGCTCTTCCAAACCTCAAGACCTAAGAAATAGTGCATTAGGCCTAGGTCTTTCATATCAAATTATGCAGCGAGCTTCTTCTTACAATCGGTGATGAGATTTTCTTCTCCAGTTAAGAATAAGTCATCCACATACAGCAGTAATATAACACGATCATCATTCATAACCTTGAAGTAAAGGTTTGAATCATCTTTATTCTTGGTAAAGCCCAAGCTCGTCAGGAAATTGTCAATTCTTCCATACCAAGCTCTAGCAGCTTGCTTCAATCCGTACAGAGGCTTCTTCAACCTGCAGACATGTGTCTTTATGTCTTCAACTTCAAACCCTTGAGGTTGTTCTATATACACTTCTTCTTCAATGACACCATTTAAGAAGGTTGTTTTCACATCCATATGGTGTAACTTCCACTTCATCTTAGCTGCAAACGTCTCTTCATATTCAATGCCTTCCTTTTGAGAAAAGCCACGAGCTACAAACCTTGCTTTATATTTCTCAATACTTCCATCAGCAACATGTTTTATATTATATAGCCATTTGGAAGATACGACATATTTGCTCTTCAGTCTGGGAACTATTTCACATACATCATTCTTTATTATTGATTTTTATTTTTCTGTCATGGCATCTGCCCATTCTTTCTTTTGAGTGGCTTCTTCAAAGCAAGTAGGCTCCTTCTCTATGAGATCACACATCAAATCCATATAGTTGGAGAATGGCTTAGGTTTCTTGACTTTTCTCATGGTTCGTTCTGGGGCACCATACTTCTCTCCATCTTGAATTAGTTCCCTCGCCCAAGTTGGCTTTCTCTTGTAAGAAATTGTCATTTGGGTAGGTTCTTGAGATTCTATCATGTCATGATCTTCTGGAATATCCTCATCAGGGGAAAATGGTAACTTCCCTCACTAGTTATGCAACTCTGTGAGCTACAGGTTCTTCTTCATATACTTCTTCAAGTTGGCATCTCCTTGATTTCTTGAGTGTTGCATCCTTATGAAAGGTTACATCTATGTTGATCTCAATATGATGGTAACCTGGTATGTAAATTCTGAAGGCCTTAGAGACCTCACAGTATCCAAAAAATATTCCATTCTTTCCTGAAGGGTCCAGCTTGGTTCTCTTCTCTTTCGGAATGTGTACAAACACTAGACAGCCAAATATCTTTAGATGGCTTACTTTTGGCTTCTTTCCAGAGAACATTTCTTTGGGGGGTTTTAACCCAAGTGCACTATGGGATAATATGTTTTGTACATACATTGTTGTTCTTACTGCTTCTGCCCATAAGTGCATTCCTTTTGCCCATAAGTGCATTGGAAGATCTTGATCATAGTCTTCATTAATTCCATTATAGTTTTGTTCTTACTTTCTGCTACACCATTTTGTTTAGGATTGTAGGGAGTGGTGAGCTCCCTCTTAATCCTGACATATATGCAAAATATTACAAACTCTTTTGAGGTGTATTCTCCTCCATTATCTTACCTGATAATCTTGGTTTTTCTTTCTGAGAGATTATCTATCAAGGCTTTGAATTCCTTGAATTTTCCAAACACTTCATCTTTTGATTTCAATAAGTAAACCCAGGTCTTGTGAGAATAGTCATCAATAAATGACACATAGTATACATACCCACTAATAGAGGTGGATGGAATTGGGCCACATACATATGAGTGGATGAGATCCAAGACTCCTTCTTCTTTATTGTCTCTCTTCGGGAAAGGATTCTTGTTGTTCTTTCCTTGTGCACATCCCTTGCACACACCTTCATTGTCAACCTTGAAATCTAGTAGACCTGTAACTGCTTTGCTTACATATGGTAAGGCCTTGTAGTTGATATGATACATCCTTCTATTCCAAATTTCACATGGACTCTCAGTGGAGTGAGTCAAGACTCCATCTGAGTGACCTTTTAATTTATACAGGCCATCTTCTTTTGTTCCAATCACAATTGCATCTTCTATGGTTTTTCCTTTAAGCCACATAAGGACTTCTCCATCTATGAATGCAACCCTGAAACCTTTATTATTTAAAGTTTAGATAGAAAGTAAGTTATTTTTCAAACCTGGTACATATAGTACATCCTTCGTATTCATTGGGGTCCCTGAATCAAGTTTGTAATTGGACTCTCCCACTCCTTTGATGGAGTACTGGTAATCATCTCCAAGTATAAATTTATGGGGAAAGTTATTTTCTATAAGGCTAGAGAAAATGTCTCTTTGACCTGTCATGTTCTTGGAAGCACCACTATCTATGATCCAAGTGTCCTCGCCAATTGACATTGATCCTGACAGGGAGAGATTAAGACACAGTCTTCAATATTTTCTTTAATCATCTTTCTGGGTGGCTCATCATCTTCAACTGCATCGGCATGGTGTCTTTTATTATTTCTCTTCTTGTATTCTTCTCTTCTAGCTGGACAATTCTTAGCAATATGTTCCATCTTGTAACAATGGTAACATTGGTAGGATGATAAATCCTTTTCTCTTCTTTGACCTTTCTGAAACTTATGGAATCTCCTTGGAGGGTGAGATTCTTTATGGATGAATTTTTTTGGGGAGTGAGACTCCTTATGTGGGTGGGTCTACTTCTTGAAGTGAGACCTTCTCTTTCCTCCTTTAGTATGAGCATCTAGAGCTTGATCTTCATCCCTTAATAATACTGCTTCTCGGTTAGCTACTCTTGTTTCTTCTTGAACACATTCTTCCCAAAGACTGTCAAATTGTAGTTTTCCCTTTCTGGCACAAATGGTTTGGATGAATGCATACCAAGGTCTTGTGAGACCATTAAGAGTTGTCATTATGAGTTCATATTTATATAGGGTATCTCCAATTTCTTCTAGCTATTCCTTGAATTGAGAGATCCTAGAGAAATAGTCATGAACTGTTTCTTCTTTTTGCATCTTTGTATTCTTGAGTTGAGTTCTCAAGTTCATCTTTTGGTTAATGTTTCTTCCTTCATACAATTTGGTTAGGGCATCAAACATTTCTTTTCGGTTATTCTTAGATGCCACTTGGGGGATGAAGTGATCTTTGATAGAGTCTACAATGATTATTTTGTCCCTAACCATGTCCTTTTAGTACTTTGCTTTAGTTGTAGCATCTGCAGGTTCTGGTACATTTTCTTTGATGAATCTTGCAAGGTCATTCTCTTCAAGAATTTGTGCAATCATATACTTCCAGGAACAGAAGTTATCCACACCTTCCAACTTGTCAACAAGTTTGATTCTTGCAGACATCTTGACATGGAGCTGGGAAAATGACCAAAAATTGAAAGTGCTCAGAAATTAAATCTGAACTTACTAGGAGGTGCACTTTGCTAAGGCGAGTAGCCTGGTGCAGTCAGTTTTCTGAAAATCCAAATTTTACCCCTTGAAATAGGGCATGCGCAAATCTGGACTAGTACTTCTGGTACTAGTTCTAGTTTCCTGGTTTTCTGGTTTCCTGGTTTTCTGGTACCAATGAAAACTAGGGTTTCACTTTTCGCGAGTTTTGTCCACTGAAAAGGTGCGCTCAAGCTACCAATGAGTTTGCTAGGCTAGGGTGCACTTCTCTAGGTGGTTTTTAGGCTAAAATTCTTCTCCAACAAAAAGCCCTAATTTTCTTGTATGACAACAATGACGTTTTTGCTTATCTAGTGAAAGGTGCTATCTTCATCTTAGCTCTGATACCATGTTAATTTTAGAGCATCTATTAAGTTTCTTTTAAATTTACTATATAACAATAGAATAGGTAGGATCACTAAGAGAAACACAATCACAAGATACACAGCATTTATCTTGGGAACCCTCGTGGGGGAGAAAACCCAGCAAAAACTTCCTTAATATAGATTGTCAATACAATGCCAAGATAAAAGATCAAATACTAGAGAATAAACAAGACTAAGCAATGCACATCTTTCTTACTTCTTCTCACAATTGTAGTTATCTCCAAACTTGCAAACTTGTTGAGTGACTTGAGTGAGTGTGCTAATGAGGCTCTAGCCTCTCTTATTTTTACTGGTTGTCAGGCACTAGGGAGGTGTCTCTTCATCAAGCAGGGCCGACTTCTTCTCTTAGTGGCTAAAACCACTTTAATTAGGTCTTGGGGGAGACTTCTTAATTAGAAGCATATAATTAGGGTTTGGCCAATCCACAAAAGGGGATTTGGTCATTTACAAAGCCTGACATGATCAATCCACAAAAGGGGATTGATCTAATTAATAATAACTCAATAATAAGTAAAATACTCTTTACAATTACAATATTTCAAAACCTTCACTCTCCACCGGTCGGCTAGGACCTGTCTCTGTGATACCGAGGAATATATGTCATATTCTTGTCATGTGACAAAAGGCTCCACTTTCAACAATCCATCTACTGTCATAAACAAATCCAACACTACTAACACTAGATACTAGAGTGACCAAAGAGAATTCCCTATCAAACTTGGACAAAAAGTCCTCTATAGTTGTTGTTGTTGTTGTATCATGCCCCTCCTATTCCTTCCTCTTCTTCTTCTTCTCGAGACACTGAGAAGCAAGGTGCATCAATTGGTTGCAGCAGTAACATCTGACTTTACTCAAGTCCTTCCCAGAACTCCCTTTCTTCTTCCTCATTTTCCTTTGCTGGAAGAGCAACATCCTCATAAGCTTTTTTTTCTTTATGTCCACTACTTTGAGATCCCATCTAGATCTCCTCCTGAGTGAAGTCGTCCCATAGTCTACTCCAATCTGGAAAAATTTCCCGACCCACCACGCACTTCACAAATACATCCCATTCCTTCGTGAAGCCTTTCAAGGCTATCCTTCCCAACTTGGGTTCTGAGATGACCTCCCCTACTGCAGTTAATTCGTCCTTAACCCGAGCTATCTGAGTAAGATAAGCTGCAACACCCTCACCCTTAGCCATCTTCGTGTCATGCAATTTATCCTTCAAGGCCATCTTTCGGTTTGCGTTCTTAGCCTCATATAAAAAATTTAATGCCTCCCACATATCATATGTTGTCTTCTTCTCAATGAGATGTGGAATGAGTGGGTCCTTCACTCCATCCAGAATGATCCTTTGTTCTTTAGCCTCCTTTAATTCATGCAAATCCAAAGCAATAGGATTTGTTGTGGAAGCTACAACAACAGTGTTGACATAACTCCAAATCTTGTTGTCCTTGAGAACATATGACATCTAGAGCTTCCATTACAAATAGTTGGAAATGCCTTCCAATTGATCCTCAAATCTGATGCACGCAGCCATTTCCCTGTAAATTGTTCAAAGAAAACAACCAACAGATTTCCCCCTTCAAATCCAGCCAAGAATAACATTGCTCACTGTAACTCAGAGCCCAAGCTATGATGCCATGTAGAAAATCAATGACATAAGCACACTAAAACATAGAACTAATGTAACACACTTAGCAAAAATTGTTTCAGTCTTAAATGAAAATAATCTACATCACAGTTATACTTCATAAGCTAAAACACACATTACTAAGAAAAATTCCAGTGGACAATAACAATGAACAATAGTCACAAATCCATGTGAACACCCAGAAATTTTCACAACCAGCCAAGGAAAATCCCAATGTGGGGAAACCCAATGAAAGAGATTTTATTTCTGCTTTAGGAAGAAATTGCAAGATACAACAATCAATATGGCAGAAAAATATAACTTATAGGCGCCCAAGTTATCTTTTTCCAACAGTAAGTTGTACGGAAAAAACAGAAAACCCTCCAGCAGCAAAGAAAAACTTCAACATTGCCTCGAAAATCGTACTAGCATAAACAACCTCAAAAATTGTGCCCTTTCTCCTTGATGTATGGACTGTACAGATCTGTACAGTATGGCCTCCAACAGCACCAGTATTCCCTGCACTTCTCACACAGGAAATCTCCATGGGAAATGTGCCCAATATCGCTTGGAAACTGTGTCAAACTTGCTGCAAACAATTTCTTCTTCCAACTCTCTCAAAATCTCTCACAAAATTGTCTTGCACACTGCCCTAGGTTCACTCTTATAACCTTAAAATGAATTTTCACATCTAATTGTCTTTTCACCTTCCCCATATCTAAATCTAATGGCCAAGATCTAATCTTGCCTTTACAAGATCAAGGGACATGATTCATTCCCTCCAAAATCAATCACTTAAATATATTTAAGTACAATTTCACTTTATAAGATAAGTGTACTTTATGAAATAAAGTCACTTTAATATTAGAAGGTTATTTTATAAAAAGTCACTTTAAAAAAAAAAAAGCCACTTTATTACAACTTTATAAAACATCTTTCACAAAGTTAAGTGCCTAGCAGTGTAAATGTGAGGTCACTTCCGTATACAAGACAAAACATGCGGAGTACCTCCCGAGATACCAAAAGCTAACATCTTGACCTAGATCTTGATATGGGAGAATTTTTTCATCTCCTTCTCTTCCTTGTGATGAAGGCTACTTAGATTCACCTCCTTGTACACTAAAGTGTGGGAAATCTTCTCATCCACATCTGAGTTTCTCTCTACCTGATTACTTGAATATGTGACTGGAAGGTTCTTCTTCTTAGCATCCTTCTTATGGTTCTTAGGGTTTAATTATGGATGTAGTTTCGAACACTTTTCTTCAGTGTGACCATCGATATTGCAATGGTTATAGTGGTTACTTGGATCCTTGCACTGATGTGCACTAGTTTTCATATTCTTATCTTTCCCTTTCCACTTCTCCTTTCCCTCCTTTGAAGCATCTTGGTGCTCTTGTTGTTTGGTACCACTTGGTTTTCATTTTTTGTGGCCTATATTTTCCAGATACTAAACTTACGCACATGCCTCATAAACTATCATGGGCTTGAAGAGCATCACTTGCTTTAACAAATGACTATGTCGACCCCCCAAATACTTGGGGGGAACATATGGGTTCTTGGAAGATATACCAAGCATGATAGCCATCTTTTTGAGTTCGGTGGTGTACTCTTGCACACTTTGCCCCTACCTTTTCCCGAAGTAATGTCAATGGATCCATTGGTCCTCTACATACCCAATAGGGTAGACTTGGGACTTAATGAGGGTTTTGAAATCCTCCCACTTTGTTACTGACAGATCACCCTCCAACCTAAGTGTTTTTGTGTGACTTTCCCACCAAGTTAATGCATGGCCCTCTAATTTCAATCTAACAAACAAAATATTATATGCTTCTTCTATATGGTGTGTTATCACAAGATTTGTCGTTGCACAAATCCCAACACGAGATCACCAAACCTTGCATAACTACAAGAAATCCTATCACTGTCACCTTAGTAAGAAATCCCCTCGTTTTAGTGATGGAGGAGGTCTACCATATGGGAGGCTTCATCGGTGACCTCAAGGGATCAAAGTAGCAAGTTTGTTAGCCAAGCCTATCGCCCCCTCTCTTGATCACCTAATGATAAGTCTAGGTCTATGAAATGAATTAGGTATGGAGTAGTTTAAGTACCTGCCCGGAACAAGAACACTTGTGGCATATATATGATTGATTTCCAAGTATAAACATGCAATCAAAACCTCATAAGACACTAGAAAATGATAATTTTCTATAGTTAGTACACATTTGTAGTAGTATAACAGTTTATAACAACAAGTATAAGTGTGTAACAACAACAGCAAATATGCCTTAGAAATGTAACAATTGACAATAGAAACTTCGCATAAACTTAGTAGATTAATATCCAATTGTTATATGCAATTTCTAGGTAAGTTAGGCCACCTTTAGATCAATGTATCCAGCAAATAAGAGAGTATTTAGATGGTTGTAGCAAACTTTTGCAACATCAGCAAGTTTGCAATCAAATTAGATCAAGTTAGTGTTAATAAAGATAGTAAGTAGCTTGAGAGATTCAGAATAAAGAGTTTGTTGATCACTTTCACCACAAGAGAGCTTTAAAAATTAGTGCCTTAGGATTATAGAGTCTTTACAGCAGCAAATGCAACTAACTTGGAACTTGATCTAGATGTAACCAAGTGGTAGGATTCAATCTCTAAGGTGTTAGCACATTAGGGCCTTAGAGATTAAACCTTGAGGAGAGGGATCTTCTAGGGTGCAAGCACTTTTGGGCCCTAGAAACCTTTTCTCCCTTCTTGTAGCTTCATCTAGGTCAAGAATCAAGAGTCTAGGGATAAAATCCTAAAATGATAGCACATTAGGGCTTTAGGAATCTAACCCTAGCTAGGAATTCCTTCACAAACTTTGGATAATATTAACCTTGTGAGAGGAGGAAGCACTTATGCTCCTCTCTTAGGGTTTTTCCAAGCAAGATCTCAAATATGAATCAATAAAATTCACCATGAAATATTCAACACCGTGAGATAAAATTGCAGAAATTTTACTTCACCAAGATATGACAAGAACAAACCCTAATTGCAGCAACATCATCTAAAATTCAGCAAAAGACATTCATTACTTGACCTTCCAAGCATAGTGCACTTGTAGAAGAGAGAGAGAATCCAAGATAAAGCGAAAATTTCAAAAGTTTTGCACTCACAAAGGTGAGAGAATGTGATGATAAAATGAAAATTCAAGGTCCTCTATTTATATGAGGCCTTGCAAACCAATTTGTCCACATCAAAACATAAGAGGGTCGACCCCTCTAATTTATCCTTACATAAATTAAAAATATGAAATTTACATCAAAATAGCCCTAATAAGGTGACACCATGCCCTAAAAGGGTGACGTAGGGCTCATAAGTGTGACGTCAAGGATGATATGGTGGAGCGTTGGGCCTCCAAAGGCCATGTGTCATGCCCTCAAGTGTCAAAGTGCCATGCTATGCATCTCTTCTTGTCAAACCACCTCGTCCATCAAACCCTAGCCCCAAGGATGACGTCAAGGGATAATGGTGATGTTTTAGGCCTCCATAGGAAAACATCCAAGTGGGAGAGGTTGCAATCTCGTCCTTCGATGATGCTAGGGAGCCTCCAAAGGCAACGTCCTTCATCTTCAATGTGCAATGCTCATCATCAATGGTGCCCCATACGTGGGGTCTAGCATCCATCATGTGGGCATGGTCCTGCAAAGACAAACAAGTATGCCCTCCAAGGGCCCACGAGTCACATGAATCATGGAAAGTAAGCTGCATTTAATATAAGAACCACCCAAACATGTGCATCAAACCTCCCCTTTTCAAACTAAACAAGTGCTCAAAGACCTTATAAGTTTTGCCTAATTTAGGTATGGGAGGGGTGTCATGGTGCGCTATTGGGTAAGTCAATCCCCAAGTCAAGGAATGTTTCCTGCGTAGACCCTATCTAGATCATGTGATGAGTATGAGATGGATTAGGGAAATACTTTTGGGCATGGGGTCCTTGACATATCAAGGGTTCGTATTGTCTCATTTTTGGGTGTTTTTGTGGAGAGTGTGTTGAATCCTTTGTTTGCAATAAAACATTTCTCCAAACCCTTGCCTTTAATTTATTATGGTTTGAACATTGACTGCTATGTACAATGGAAAGTAAAGAGCACTGCAATGCCACTTGGAGTTAGGAACACATTGAGTGTTGTACGCAATGGAAAGTAAAAGACACCGCAAATGCATGCCCCCAACAAGTGGGACATTTATTAATTATATATTTTATAAGGTCCTTGATTTTTATGGAGAAACGTTTCATTGCTCTCATGACCTTAGGGAGAGCATCTAGAAGGATAATGATTGGTTTTTAACTTTTTCCAGCTACAACACCTCTGGGCCTTTAGCTCCTTCTTCCCATGAAATGAGGTACAATCCCTTATTGGGGTCAATGAGCCCAAAATCCCAAAAGAAGAGGAAACAGAAAGAGAAGAAGATTGGAAAGTGGTAAGTATAAGCAGGAATGGTACGATGACCGTTCAAGGAACCACCCAGTAGCAACCCTTTTCCTGAGGGTGACCTACTTACTAGGAAACCATGCTACCCACCAAGGTGAAACTAGGCAAAAGGTATAATTTCCAAGCAAACATTCCATAATCAAGAAATGATTCTTTGCAACATGTTCAAATGCTTCAAATATTAAAGTGACACTTACCACTGTTGATGATTGCAACTTTGTGAGACATCCTCCAGGATACGTTCTCCTATGTGACTGAGTTGAGTCGACCTGAGAGGGAGCCCAGTGTTGGGCATACCCACGTGATGGGGCATCGTTCTCCTCTGTGTGAGAGTTGAGTCATCCCCCAGTGGTTGGGGCATCGTTCTCCCCTTGAGAGTTGAGGCATCCCCCAGTGGTTGGGTGTGTCCATGTGATGGGTGTATCGTCCTCCTCTGTGTGAGAGTTGAGACGATGTGGTACTCCAAATGATTATGTTGAGTATGACGTCCATGTGGCTGAGCACAAGTGGACATGTCCCTAGTGGTTGAGCACTAGTGGACATGTGGATCCCTTGCTATATTGTCTAAGTGTAAGATTTACATGTAACCCTAATTGTGATGTAAAGGGTACAGGTCGGCCCCACCATATGTGAAAGATAATTAATGTTTATTGTTATAATTAATTATTTTCTGAGTTATTGAGGTCGACCATGTTGTGCCAATAAACACACATTTTGTTGTGTCTAGGTCTAATATAAATAGAGGTGATTTCCCCATTGAGGAAACACACTCACACACAAGTCACTTGTCATTTCAAAATTTCAGCGAGGACACTTTAAGGGCTGAAGTGTGCACCTCTGTTGGGCGCAAGTTTTAAGGTAGTAGAGCACCCTCTTGTGTGCATTAGGGTTTTATGGTTGGGGGATCTTCTCTTGAGAATATAGCAAAGGATTGTTGGGTTTTCTTCCCTTGAGTAGAAGGGTTTCCCATGATATTTCTTGTGTTCTTGTGCATGGTACTTCTTCTTGTGATATTGGTTATTGCAACACTTGTAAATTGTGTAGCTGCATTTGTTTATGTTTAAAGTAAATGTTAAAATGAAATAAACCTCATACTTGAGCCCAGCATAGTGAAAATTCAACAACCACGAGATTGGACTTGTTACCTCATAAAGCAAGACTTGTTGTCTTCTTTGAGCCAAGCCGATGTAGTGGATGTTGTTATATGGTAAAGTACAGGGGCTATGTGGGTTGTGCTAGGCATGGGACTATCATCACTCCATGTCTACTAGCTATGGCCCTCGAGACATCATCTCCTTAGCTACCCCTAGCATGGGGGGCCAACATGGTGGACACTAAAATAGACCCCTAATTGTTGCAACCAATGATTCAAATTCACTGCATCTATCTCACCTTGGTATGGCTTGATATCCACTTTGTCTTCCATTTTAAATAAAGGTTGTGAAGGGGTAATGGCACCGAAACTTGGCTTCTCTTTCTCAGGCTCTTTCATCGACTTATTTTTCGGGTCTTCATTTTCTCTTGATTTCCCCTCTGATCTGATCTCTGAGTTTGAGCCTCCAACCTCCCCAAACGATTCATGCTTGTTTGTTAGAGCCACCTTGAGGAGGGTCATATTGTGAAAGATATCAACAACTTACTCTTCCAGTCTCCCAAATCTCTCTTTTGTTAGATCTCAAAGGGTTGTGTTGAACAGACTCATCCGCCATGACTACGATTCTCCAACTTTCTTCTTAAGTGAATTCTTAGATCCCTAGAAATTTCCACAAATATCCCAAAGAAAATTGTTCTGATACCAATATGATTTGTAAATTGTCGTGGATATTCCACTTGAACAGTTCCTCACAACATATCTTATAATATGTTGAAATATTTATTATGTAGGTTTATTTCCTTAGTTCTCAAATTTGTTATCTTTAGCTTATTGCTCTATTTGTTTAATAGAAAATAACTAAAATACGATAATAATAAAAACAGTCAAATGAAAGAACACCATCCACACAAATAAACACAAGATTTACCTTGGGAAACCCAATATGAGAGGAAAACCCAACTCGAAGGTGAGGACTATGCTCTGCTCTCTTTGCTTCAATTATCTAGAGCTTATCTCCTCAATACCTTGTGTAGTCTCTTGTGCTTAACAATTATTCATTTATTCTCTTCAACAGATATAAAGGAATGGGCACTCACTATGAAGTTTCCTATGACAATGTGCCCTGAAAAGTCGTTATAGAATCTTCCTCCTCTGTTATGCTCTCAAAATACCACTCCAAGATGTTTTTCTCAGCTATGGAACAAGTACAATACTAAAGAAATGGAACCCCTTCTCCTCCTAGTGGCCCAGTATTTAACATAGTTCAATAGTCGTCTAGGGTTAGGGTTTTAACTTCCTCAACCCTCAATTAGTGATAAGGTTTGGACCTTTTAGAATCTTCTTGAACATCCACATGTGGCTAGCCCCATATGTTTGTGTAATGGGGGTTGATGTGACATCCAACTGTACCATGGTAGTCAACACAGTACGTCAACTTGCGATAGGAATAACTTACTCATATAAACTCTGATTGAAGTGATTATTGCACCGTTGGAAAGGCCTCAATCTATAGAATATGGCATCTTATGCCAAATAACGTTTTGAACCAAAGCAAATGTCATATGATGCCTCAAAATGGCTCCAAAAGATTTCGAACGATTTCTAACCCTAATTTTTCAAATTGTGCCCTACCACTAAAATGGCCCTACAAGTCGATTCCTCCAATTTTTTCCACCCATAAAGTATCAAGATAGATGACAAATTATATAATGATCCAACCCAGTTCAAGATAATTCAAAGTCAAGGGAAATTAAAACCTTCTCATACTAACTTATATAGTTGACTGAAGCTACAATCTTAGGTTACAAAAGAGAAGACCAATGACTCACATTGCAAATGAGGTCAGGTTGTATAAGATCCACAACTCAACTTGGCAAAGGCATTGAACCCACATTAAAGGGATAATATTGAAAAAGAAATATGTTTTTGAATGAAATTGAACACTAAATTCATACAAGTTTAAATTTCACATCTCTTCTTTAGCCTGAAAGATATGCAATCATTGATGTAAGAGCAATGGAAATAAGTAAAGCAGATTCACCAAACAATATAGACATGCAAACAAAGGAGAAGTTCTACAAATGAAACCTCTCTTGGTTAGGACCAAAATGATAGATGATTTGTTCAATGTTGATCTTATTACAAATGAAAATATTAAAATTCTTGGGCTATAAGGCCATTTTGGTGGAATACAAAATGTTCCCTCGCAGGGAAACAAAAGTTTTGCAACTATACAAACATTACAAGACCACACGATGTAATATGGAAAAGACTTTAAATACAACTGTAAAAGAGCAAGTCAAATGCTTAAGGTGTTCTCCTTTACAAGTTCGATGTTCCTTAAGATCCCAACCTAGCAGTGGGTTGTAGATTAGTGTTTGGCAAGAAGTTATGGTTGGGCTTATATCGATAAACCTTCATTGTCACCCCGACCATGGTCTAAATTAAAACGAAGTTTTTCTTTCAAAAACATTTAGAAAGTTTGGGAGGTTGTTAAGGTTTTTTGAATTGGAAGGGCAAGGGATTCAAAATTTGCCTCTTTCAATGAAAAAACATTTTGGCAATCACTTTTCCTCCCAAAAAGGCAAGACCTTACTCTGATCCCCATGGCTCTCCACCCTGAGATCTTCAAAAGATGAATTAGAACTATATGTGACATTTTTACCCTCATACCAAAAGATTGCCCCCTTAGCTAGAGATGAACGAGCTCTTTGGATTCTAAGCTTGGTAAGCTAGTTTTGGATTGTTTTAAAGAGCTCAACCCCGAATCCCTCTTAGAGTTCGGTCTTCAATCTCCAAACCAATCATATAAGCATTGGAATTGGATTTAATCCAAGGCCCTTGATAATTATAAGTAGATTGATGGGTATATGTGGTTGTCATAAACCTATTCTAGATGCCCAACTCAATACACTCTAGAGGCTTAAGCCAAAACAATCCACTTGGCGTTTTTTCCTTAGAAGTGTGTGGAACCAAAAAAAAAACTTTTATGCTTGGTCCCTTATCTTGGACAGGCTTGCCATATGGCATAGACTTGTCCATCCTCTAAATCCCCAACACTCTTGCCCTTTTAGTGATTGACTTGAAAGCCTCAAACATCTCTTCTAGGTTTGTTCCTTTGTCATGTTTTCTTAGAAGTGGGCGTTAGACTTCTGTAGCACACTTCTCCCTGCTTCCCCTCTCATGGAAATCTTCCCTATTAGGGAACAAATTACCCTAAGTCATTGAGTATCATGCTAACTATCAACTTGTTAAAATTGAAATTGTTTTAATCTAATAAAGGGGAATGTTATCCTATTTAATTAGGGGTCGATGGATAAGAATTTTCCCCTTGATGACAAACATGTTGATTTGTGCCAATCTATCACTACATATTACAATGCATGATCAAAAGATAGAGTTGGATGTGGCACAACGTGTCAACTCCTGGAATGCAAGGGAGGGCACCTTGCACCATTACCAAATGGTATATTGTCGCCTCCTCAACCCCTTCTACTCGATCCAAACTATCTCAACATAGTGAGGGGAGGCCTAGGCATTTAGTCGGTCAAACATGAGGGAGAGGGTAGAGTGTTGCCACATCTAGCCGTGCAACCCTCTTACACAAACATTAAACAATAAATTCCCAACTCTCAAGCTAGCAATTTCTGAGGAGAAGAAACGTAGAAATCATGGTTGGGATGTTATTGCACTTGATGTGGAGCCAATAAACAATGACTCGAGCCTTTCCAAGAAAGACAAGGATGTTCATCCACCCAATGTAGGTCTAGTTCTAGTAGAAACTTAATCTTAACCCCTTTAGTGTTTGATGTTATGTTCTTTTATGCATTAAATCGCAATCTTTTTTGGGACACGGGTATATGTTGTATCTCCAAGAGGCACTTTACTTATGATGGATGTTCTACAGCAAATTTTTTAAGCATTTATGGCTTTTAAGACTATTATGCATTTGCTTATGGTAGCCACCCACATACCCATTTTTTGTAAAAAAAACTTTGCATGTATATTGTTTTGCACATTAATAGTCAAAGGAAGTATTTTTACAAAAAAAGAAAAACGCATCAATTAAATAGCACAACGGAATCATTCAATGAAAATCATTTTGGCATTAAGACCTATCAGCTGTAAAATGCATCTAATACACCCTCTACTAACAACTTCAAACACTTACGCCATAGAGATTAAAACAACTATGATGAGCTCCTTCAGAGGTTCACCCTTATCAATTTGTTCTTATCATGCTTTTTGGAGCATTATATTGTAGTCAGTGGGTGGTATTTGATGTCAACGGAGCTATATCGTTTCCTGAAATCTCTTTTACTGCTTCATCATCCAACAGTGGCTAACTGTCATATTCTTGTGGTTCTTGTTCTTGGCAGGACCTCCATATAACTTTAAGGCCTTGTAATTTGTAACAATTTGTATTTTCAATCAAATATATTGACTTACTGCAACTGAATAAAAGGAATCGCTTCACATCATTCTTTCTACCCACTATTACTTCTTGAAATTGTATTTCTGAGCTTACCTTTACTTTCATGTCCTTTCCATAATCACTTCTCACACTCCCATGCAATGTATTTCTGAGCTCAACCTTACTTTCATTTCCTTGTCATAATCACTTCTCACAGTCCCGTTCAATGAGTTCGACATATGGATTAGTTAGCTAATCAGTAGTATAAAAACTGATAATTCTTTCAATAATCTCCTCTAAAAGAAATACAACTTTTACCCATTACATCTGACTTCTATGCGTTAGTCTTCCTAGGCCCTAGATATCCGTATACTGTTCTCCAAGATAATGTTCACTATTCATGTCGAATAATAGTTGCTCAAACATTAGAAAACATTGTATGGGTAGGATCTCGTGTTCCATTTACTTGATTCTCCTAAGGTTTTCATTAGTTTAAAGTCAAACCAGCATGATAGGACACGAGTATATCTTCTTTGTGGACAGATATAACATGCTAATTGGCTTTGCAATGTATTCACGTATTTTGAATATGGATATCACCAGTTTCCACTCTTATATGCATTTTACAGAAGAATGGAATCAAACCCAGATAATGGACGTTGCAGCATCTCACTCCCTAAGTTCGATGGAGTGAATTCATTCAGGGGTCTTCATTGAGGAGAAGTGCAACCATGTTGTCAGCAGCCTGGGCACTATCATTATTTACACTTGGTATGATGTTATCTGGTGCAATATATTTGACAAACTCTTTCAACTCTGTAAAGCTGCTGTGTTCACTATATGGGACCTCATACCTGCACCACCAAATAGCAGGACATGTTAGACAATCAATGACTGGTGTTTTATGATCAAAACGAGCAGTTATACAAAAATTGCAGCTTTTACGAAATATTTTATCACCGGATAATGGTTCCCTGTTGCCATCTTTTTCCTGGAGTCTTTTTCTTTCCTTTCCCAAAAGACCATCCTGTTGGAGAGAATGCAACTATAGAATTGTAGCAACCCTACAAGCATTTATGATAACTTCAGCATATTTCCACATAGATAAAGGAGCATGCTAAAGGTGAGCAGAAAGTGAGCAAAAAAGAAAAAAGAAAAAACAGTATGCTAAAGGTTCTCGCTGTGACAACAATGAAATTTACCAAGTCAGCCATATCCAATGCCGTCTGTGTTTGTGCAATTGGATTGCAAATCACAACCAATCATTGGTAAATGATACCTATTACCTACCAACCACCCTAAGAACCCACTTGGTCTATTATGAATTAAAAACTAGATTCTTACAAGATAACGCTTTGATATAAAACTCATCCTCTTGAAGCTTGCTATGGTCCACAAAGGCACAACATGAATATGACTTTCTTGCTCATTGGATGTTAACCACTGCATATCCTCCTCAGGTAGTCCCAAGCATCCCAGCAAACGAAGCTTGGCTGCCCCAACATAAACCTTCTTGCGAAGAACCCTTGCAACCTCCAAGAATATTCTCTCCTTTCCTGCCATGCAAACATTATGAACCAAGCTGGGATTAGTTTCATAAGTATCAATATTCAGATGATATAAAGTGCAAGGACATAAAATTAGTCATAAAGTGTAGAATTCTTATAAGTAGAAAACCATAAAATAGTCAAGAAGTATAGAACTCTTACAACTATAAAGCCATAAAAATTAGTCAAAAAGTATAGAATCAGTCTTACCAATGGTGTAAGTACCAATCAGAAAGAGGGTTCTTGGGTTGAAAGCTTCTGCCTGAATAGCTTCCAGCACAAACTGAATAACTGTCTCCTGCTTTGGAAAGTCATACTGCATGAAAGGCCTATAATTGTTAGAGGCACCTTCCTAAATAAATAGGTTCAGTTTCAAATAGCTCTTGAAAAAGTCCCAAGTCTGTCTGTCCAAATTGACTAATACCTGAGGATTACAATATGTTGTATCAAGGATAAGTGTATGAATATTACAGGAATCAAGAATTGGATTGGTAACCATTTCTTGACAGAATCTGAAGTCCCCTGTGTGAAGAACTGGCTGCAAGATTTGGAAACTGTCAAAAGACAAAATTTGACATGATTTTACATGGCTTGCAAGAAAACCATGACCACAAAATCCTCTAGAAAGATATTCACATCAATTAAATACCATTACAAGGAAACTGTCCAACCCTTACCTTACCATTAGGTGGTTCAAAAAGAATGATAACTGATCCAGGGCAGTGATTGGCATCAATAGCAGTTACATATACACCATCAACATTAACTCTCTCATTTAAAGGTAAAACATGCAATTGATCCCATGAAAGTCCAATTCTCATATTGACAAGTCGTGCTGTGATTAATGAGCAGTACACTTTACCATGACGGAAACCTCGGGTAAGTCCTTGATAATCTGCTAGAGGATGAAAACATGTTAAACACATGACACCTAGAAGATCACATTATGGTACTGCTATGCAAGTAAAGCATATCTGCATGTTTTCTAGAGTATCCTTGTCCACAAAATAAGCACAGATGATCTAATCAAAAGTCTAAAGCTTGATTAATCTAAAGATGCAACACAGAGAATGGTACAGGAAACAGACTGACCTTCCCTACTAGGTATAATGGTGAATTTTAAATATTTTATATTTTCCTTGTCATCCCCCAGGTTGTTCCCCTATCTCTCACTCAGGGTCTCAATTCCGGGGCATAATGTGCAGGAGCACCTTCCTGCGCCACTCTAGGCCTTTGAGCCAGTACAGGCCAGTGGGGGGGTACCCTTGCTTGTCCTAAAGTTACATGTCCTAGTCCGTCACCCTAGAACAACTTTTCTGAATGAAGATTTGACTGTGGATTTATTGCAGAGACAAATGGTGCATCAAAAATATCTCTACAACTGTGATGATATATGTTTGCTTTATAGATGATGAAAGGGATAACACATAGAGTCTGTTGAAAGTAGTGTCCATTAAATCTATGCAGGAGGCTTTCTTAATCATGACTGTGTATTCATGAGACAGTGCTCAAAAACAAACATGCATCATAAGAAGAAGCAACATACTACATTCTTATTTATCAAGTTCATTTAACATTGAAAATCAAATGGGTAAGGCAAGTAGAGATCCATTGATTCAATCAACACAAATTATAAGACAGAAATTGGAAGAAAACATGAATAATGTACTTGAAATTCCTTAGTTCACCAGTGGCAATGTGCCTCAGTCCTGATTTCACGATAAATTAAACAGTTTGTTAAGATATGATGAAGGCACCAGATGGGGACTTGAAAATCTCAGTCCTGGGCCTTTGTTGCTTCTATCCAAAATCCGGAGATTATGGTGGTGCTTACAGAAGAGAAAGAATAAGAATAGAAAGAATACAGTCGCAGTGTGACTGATCCTCCCAGCATGTGGTCAGGTAACCATACGAAAATAATAGGGATTGACTCTCTCAAAATTTCAGCAGCCTGACGGTGTCAATATTCACAATCCTTCATTCTACTGCCGAAAGTTTCTTATATAGATGTTGATGAGCATGTTATTGCTGCCACTTAATCCCTTCTTGTTTAGGGCCTAATCCTTATTTTGAGGCCACTACTGTCCCTCAATCCCAAAAAATTAGGGGCTATTGTGTGAAGCCTAACCGAAAATGGTTGCTTACTATGTCAGTTGCTTTCCTTTTTTGTCACTGCTCCTTTCTGTTTGGAAAGATGGCTCCACCTGAGACGAAGCTGCTAATGTGAGTGACTGGGAAGGTATTTGTTGGACAGGTGGCATCTTAGCAAGAAGGGGAATTTCCTGGGCCTTGTTACCCCCTCAGACCAGGGGTAACTAAGGAGATCATGTCTCGAGGCCCTGTTAGCACAAATTTCTACCCTCCAATCTGAGCTGATAAATCTGTTAGGACAGCAGTAAAAACTTGGCTAATTGAAGAATTAATGGCCCCAAATTGTCACGGACCAAACCTCTCTCCATTTGGGCTAGTGTTTGCTAGCCTCAAAGGGGAGTCCCTAGGCACCCTGGGCACCTTGCTGCTGTCTTTTAAGACTGATTTTCTGCATGTAAACCCAAAAAGCAGCGAGCTGTTTGTCTTAGACAGCATGTTAAAACTGTCCAAAACGATGGGGAAAATATAGTTTTTCACTTGGAGTGATCCTGCAGGTTTAGCACAATGAATATAGAATAGAAATAGAACAGAAAACTACTCAAAAGATCAATAAAATCACAATGAATTATTAAGGAGAATTACAAATCGGATTGCAAAATTCACAAAACACCGACAAGAAACAAGGTTAGAACACAAACACTCGATTTATTTATTGATAGGCTTGCAAGAGGGTTCGTTGTGCCACAATTAGTAAGTCCACAACCGGCATAATGATCACTTTGCACAAAGAAGAGTCAATAGACTAAGAGAGAGAGAGAGAAGAATGAGAAAGAAACACTATGCTAGCTGCTGCTAAGAACCCCCCAATAACCAATGAAGACCATCCAATATATAGGAGAGGAGTGTGAAGAAAATAGGAGTTAATGCGCATGAGGGAATAAGTGTGTGAGAAATTTAGGAATCAATGCACATGAGAGAATAAGTCTGAATGAGTAATGCGCATGGGTAAGTTATGAGTGAGAGCATATGCACATGGTGAGTTAAATAATGGCTAAGAATGGTGAGTCATAATAATGGCATATTATTATTGATCCTTGAGACATTTTGAGTCTTAACTTTCTATTTTTAGCAGTTTGGGCATATTATTCTATTGAGCCCAAAGTGCTAAAATAGAAAGTTCTTGCATGTTGCCCCGAAAAGTGCTATCGAGCCTAGAATCATGCAATGACCATCCATGTATGCTCAGAACTGCTCCAAATTGTCAAGAGACCCACTCAAACCGTGTCTCCTAAAAAGTAGCAACACTTGTTGTATGTATACATCTCTCTCAAAATGCTTGGGAAACCAAGCTAACTCTATCTCTGAACAAAATAACCATGTACCGATCATATACCTGTCTCTGATGGGAACCAACCTCCTGCTCAACACAAGTGCTAAACTCTGGGAGAATCTCAGAATGCCATCCAAAATAGTGCATGCTGGCTCTTAACCCACAAGATTTTCGAGGGTAAA
Source organism: Picea sitchensis (assembly GCA_010110895.2). Classification (NCBI taxonomy): domain Eukaryota; kingdom Viridiplantae; phylum Streptophyta; class Pinopsida; order Pinales; family Pinaceae; genus Picea; species Picea sitchensis. The sequence goes on along the minus strand of SNQJ01S0010789.1, from coordinate 274,737 downwards.
AATCTAGAGGTTAACAAGCCCACAGGTAGCAAACATGGAGTGTCGAGAGCCAGAGTGACTAGCTATGCCCTGCAGGGCCCCTCCTGTCTTGAGTTATGTTGATGATTGCAGCTTCGTGAGACATTCTCCCTATGTTCTCCCCGATGGACTGAGCTGGGTTGACCTGAGACTGGTCTTCTCCTCAGTTGGGTTGGGTTGGGTTGACCTGAGACCGGTCTTCTCCCCAGGTGGATGGGTTGGGCTGATCTGTGGGGACGCCCCTGATCTTCTCCCCATATCGAGTTGGGTTGAACACTCCCTCTAAGACTGAGTTGAGCATGGCACTTGTCAAAGGAGTGGCAAGTTGTTCTGGGAGGGAACCCAACGTCCCATGGAAGCAGACCATGTGGACATGTCACTTGGGAGTTGACCAAGTGAACACATCATGAAGGAGCAGCCCTTGACGATGATGATGACTTTCTCTAGTGGGTCGTAGCCCCTAGAAGAGATGAGGACATTCACACTAGGTGCAGCCATGTGTGACATATTGATGCAACCTTTCACTATGATGACCAGAGACAAGAAGAAGCCCAACGTCTTGTGCAGGAGACCCATCAAAAGCCCAACGTCTTGTGTAGAAGACCTAATCCGCTGAAGTCAGCCTGGATGAAGAGACACCTTTTGGAAAGGAAATAGTTCTCATTGGACTTGTATAAATAGAGAGAACTATCTCTCATTTTGTCATAACACACATGGATCGCTTTCTCTCTCTTGTGTAGCGCTAGCCTATTCGGATTCTAGCACACTTCTTCTTGGTGATTGGATTTTCTCTTGGACTATCTTTATCTAGTGAAAGGTTGTTGTTGGGTTTTTCTCCCTTGTGAAGAAGGGTTTCCTAGGATGTGTCTTGTGTATTTTGTGCATGGTTATCTTCTTGTGATCTTGGATAATTGTATGATGCAATTAATGCTTAGGGTTTATGCTTCATGATGTTTATGATATGCAAAATTGAATAGAATGTTAACAAGTTGATCAAGCATAAAAATTCAACATGGGTTCAGAGCAGTGCTCTTGAAAGAGCCATTGCACAAGCTACTCTAGCACCTTTCCAAGCTAGTCGCCACCTTCTTGTTGCAACTGCAAAAACGACCCTTACCCTTTTTCCTTGTCAAGCTAGTTTTAGCACTTTCCCTTGAGCGTTGGGTCTAATTTCTTCACAGACAGGTACGGCCTAGTCCAATGCATCACCTACAACTATCAGATTGAAAATTGAAGAAGTTAGGATTTTCGGCCCTAGGGTTTCTACAAATTTTAGTTTCTAGGGTTTCTGCAGTCATGGTGGGCTCCGTTCATGTGGAAGATAGGCTTGATGGAGCCTCTAACTTCAACTCCTGGAAATCAAGACTACTCATCACTCTAGAAGAGAGTGACTTAATAAAATTTGTGGAAGAATTTGTACCAAAACTAGCAGATGCGTCAGATAAAACTCAGTGGAAGAAAAATGATGCCAAGGCTAGAAAGATAATCATTTACTCTGTGAAAGATCATCTTATTGCACACATCTTCTCAATGAAGTCAACCAAAGAGATGTTTGATGCTTTGAATAAGTTGTTTGAAAGTAAGAACACCAACAGAGCCATTGCCTTGAAGCACCAGCTTCAAAATATTAAAATGACCAAGGCAGATACAGTTGCCACCTTCATGAAAATTGTTGAGATCAGAGATCAGTTAGGCGTCATTGGAGAAATCATCTCAAACAGAGAGTTGGTAATGCTAACCCTCAATGGTCTTCCAAGTCATTGGGAGCCATTCATCCAAAGTATCAGTGGACGATCCAAATTCCCTAAGTTTGGTCGATTATGGGCAGACTGGACTCAGGAGGAGACAAGACTTGCAGTGAGAGGTGCACATAGTTCCCATCGTGATGAAAGTCATGCACTTGCCTCTCATGCAAGGAAAGGCGGAGGAAGAGGAAAAGGTAAGCAAAGATTTTAGAGGAAACGAAAGCCACATCAAGCTCATGAACACAAGGAGAAAGACATGTCAAAAGTTCAGTGTTACAGATGTGATAAATATGGACACTATGCCAAAGATTGTCCTATACAAAAGAAAGGAAGGAGGCATGCAACCACTGCTAACGTTAATGGAGATCCACCTCACACCAGATCGGATCCTGCTGAAGAATTCTTCTTCATCTCATCCCTCTCAGGTACGATTCCTACTAGCAATAATGTCTGGTTAATTGACAGTGGTGCTTCCAGACATATGACTGGATATAAAGAAAATCTCATTGAACTAGTAGAGAAGGATTCTCGGTTACATGTTGTACTTGGTGACGATGCTAGATATGTTGTGAAGGGAACTGGAACCACTTCCCTTCAACTAGACTCGGGTATTCCACTTCATTTGAGTGATGTAATGTTTGTACCAGGAATGAGAAGGAACCTTGTCTCTATTTCATCCTTAGAGGACAAAGGCTACAAGGTTGCCTTCTCCGATGGAAAAGTTCTTGCATGGCACAAGAACTCTAGTATGGATTCAGCCAGTGTAATTGGTGTTCGAGAAGAAAGCTTGTACAAATTAACAATTCGTCGAGTTCAAGCACTTGTACATGGTTCTATCAGTCCGAGTGAGCTTTGGCACAGAAGACTTGCTCACTTACATTACAGATCTCTTCCCGCTCTGGGAAAGATGGTGACTGGACTTCCACCACTTCGTGTTGAGCATGATGGTGTTTGCAGAGGTTGTGCTCTTGGCAAGAATGCCAAGGGGACGTTTTCCAGTAGTGACAGCAAATCCAAAGGAGTCTTGGATCTAATACATTCATATTTGTGTGGACCTATGACGATTGCGTCTTTGAGTGGATACCTATACTATGTGATCTTTATTGATGATTACTCAAGGAAGACGTGGATTTACTTCTTGAAATCCAACGAGTCAGAAGAAGTCCTTGACAAATTCCAAGAATTTAAAGCTCGGATTGAGAACCTGACCGAAAGGAAGATTAAGACCTTGAGAGCAAATAATGTAGGAGAGTATACCTCCAAGTGTTTCATTGATTTCTGCATTGAGGCAGGGATCAAGAGGGAGTACATTGTTCCTTACAACCCTCAGCAAAATGGACTTGCAGAAAGGAAGAACAGGTCTATTGTGGAAGCCACCAAAGCAATGATCCATGATCATAGTTTACCGATGTTTCTTTGGGCAGAAGCATCCATGACTGCAGTATATGTGCAGAATAAAAGTCCTCACAAGATTTTGAAGAACATGACTCCCGAAGAGGCCTTCACCAGAGTCAAGCCTAAAGTAGGACACTTCGGGATATTTGCGTGTCCAGTCTACATTCACATACCCAAGGAGAAAAGATCAAAACTAGAACCCTTTGGCAGGAAGGGCACATTTGTTGGGTACAGTGAATCATCGAAGGCATATTGAATCTACATCTTAGGAGAGAGACAGATCAAAGTGAGTCAAGATGTTTCTTTTGAGGAGGAAGTTGCCTTCAGAAAATCGAGAAGGTCTCACATAGAGACTGACAGTGAGAAAGAGGAAGAGATGGTGTCTTCCCCACCTCACACCACAACAATACAAAGAGAGCCAGACGAGCCAATAGAGACTATTGAGCCTATTGATCCTTTTGATCCTGTTGAACCAGTACATCATATTGATGTTCCTAGAGAGATTACAGTGGGTCGGAAAAGACCTGTCTGGGCTCGTCAGACCTTGCAGGAGGCAGAGGGACATGCAGCTCCTCGTGGTACTTTCAAGGAAAGTAAGAGACCGCGCAGATTCTCGAGTTATATAGCATCCATGAGCCACGTCATTGATTCTGAGCCTTCCAGTTATGGGGAGGCATCTAGTCATCCAATATGGAAAGATGCCATGATGCAGGAGTATCAATCCATCATGAAGATTGATGTGTGGGACATTGTTCCAAGGCCCAAAGGGAAGTCTGTGGTGACTTCCAAGTGGATTTATAAGATAAAACATGCAGCTGACGAGAGCATTGAGAAACACAAAGCGATATTTGTGGCCAGAGGATTCTCTCAGGTGGAGGGCAAAGATTATGACGAGACTTTTACTCCTGTTGCTCGATATACCTCCATTCGGACGATTATTGCACTTGCTTCAGCCTTGGGTTGGAGACTACATCAGATGGACATGAAGACAGCCTTTCTCAATGGCGAGATTGAGGAAGAGGTGTATATCGAGCAGCCAGATGGCTTTGTGATTCATGGGAAGGAGTCACATGTGTGTAGGTTGAAGAAATCCATGTATGGACTCAAGCAAGCCCCTCGTGCTTGGTATGCGAGGATTGATGGATACCTGATGAGCTTGGGTTTCAGCAAGAGTGTTGTCGATGCCAATCTGTACTACAAAGTTGACAATGGTGAATCCCTAATTCTGATCCTGTACGTTGACGACTTATTCCTCACCAAAACAGAACATTTCATTACTTGGTGCAAGCATGAGTTGGCTTCTAAATTTGAGATGAAGGATCTTGGATTGATGCATTACTTCTTGGGACTTGAAGTATGGCAGAGAACTGATGAGATCTTCCTGAGTCAAGGGAAGTACACAGTTGAGATCTTGAGGAGATTTTCCATGACAGACTGTAAGTCCATGACCACACCGATGGTGGAAAATCTGAAAAACTTGAGTGAGTCTTCTTCCGATTCAGACTTGATTGATCCAACTATGTATCGACAACTGATTGGATCACTGATGTATCTGGTTAATACCAGACCTGATATTTGTTATGCAGTGAATGCACTTAACCAGTTCATGAGTCAGCCGAGACAGATACATTGGGTGACTGGGAAGCATGTGTTGAGATACTTACGAGGCACAGTTGGATATGGCCTTATATATGCTTCTAGTATCAACATGAGATTGCAAGGATATGTCGATTCAGATTGGGCCAGAAGCACAGTTGACACGAAGAGCACCTCTGAATGTTGCTTTAGCCTAGGATCTGCCATGGTTTCCTGATGCAGCAGGAAACAAACTTTTGTGGCCCTGAGTATCGCAGAAGCAGAGTTCATTGCAGCATGTACGACAGTACGCAAAGCAGTGTGGCTTCGCAAACTCCTTGCAGGATTGTTTGGTCAGATGTTGGATCCCACCATGATACATTGTGACAACCAGAGTTGTGTGAAGCTCTAAGAAAATCCAGTATCTCATGACAGTACCAAACATGTTGAGATCAAGTATCACTATATTCGTGATATTGTGCAGCGAAAGGTAGTTCGAGTGGAATACCTTCCTACCGATGAGCAGATCGCAGATGTTCTCACCAAGCCCCTTGTCAAGTGGAAGTTCATGTACTTTCGTGATAAACTTGGTGTGACAGAGAATGTCCCTCTTGCTGAGAGGGAGTGTTGATGATTGCAACTTCGTGAGACATTCTTTGGGTCTTCACCCCAAAGCAGTGGGTAGGGTCGACCTGTGCCTTCTCCCTA
>SNQJ01S0010789.1:235658-251504 GCA_010110895.2 Picea sitchensis | reverse complement strand
AACACATCAGCAAAACCAAAACTACAGTTGGCTGTTATAAAACAGCAGAAAACAAAATTTATGACAGCAAGAAACTTAGTGTCTTAGCTTGGTCAAAGACAGACCAAGAAGACTGCTGATAGGACCTGGAATTTCTACAATATTTTATTGTATTGTTCACCATAATTGCCTAGTTAATTGAGGAGATAATGGTTCTTTATGGATTTCTAGGCTAGATCTGGATTTTATTACTTTTCTATTGAGGAGGTTGTTAGCTCTCTACTCTATATAAGAGAGACTCCTCTCATTGTAAACTTTGCTAGAATCTTTTGGAGAAAACTCTTAAACTCTTGTCTATTTACTTCTTTATGCTATGGATGGTTGATTGGAATGGTAATGTGGATTAGTTATTTGTATGGATGCTTTGTAGATGGATAATCTTTCAAATGCGAGGTCTTGAGTTCATTTCCAGGTAAGTAATTTCTCTAGAATGTTTATGGTATTTACTATTGGAATCGTTGATTGATCATATCTTCTCATTGCATGGTTGTATGCTCTCTAAACCCTTACTTAGTAGATCCATTGCTCAAGATTTGTGAAGATCTCTACCTAGGTTCTTCCTTTGTTGTTTTGAAATCAATTAAGCCACCAAGGGATTGTTAAGGTTTGAAATTTTCACTCTTAGCCATTGTTCGGTTCCACCTTAAGCTTCCACATAGAGCCTGAAGTCGACCACATATGCCCAAATTGGTAACTAGGCATGAGTCACCTTTTCTAGTAAAACAAAATGCCTTTTTTCACCTTTCTTTTTTGGTTGAAGTAAACCTTGAAAATTCTATAGCTTACACATAGAAAAATTCAGCCTTAGAAACCCTAGGTTGCATGACAGATCTATGACTAGTTAGGGGACACTGCCCTGGCGTGGTGACCAGTGGTGACAATGTTACCCACAAGCATTTCACGGAAATAAGAAGGTTGGCTCGTGATGAGACCCCCTTTCTCTTGGCNTTTTTCACCTTTCTTTTTTGGTTGAAGTAAACCTTGAAAATTCTATAGCTTACACATAGAAAAATTCAGCCTTAGAAACCCTAGGTTGCATGACAGATCTATGACTAGTTAGGGGACACTGCCCTGGCGTGGTGACCAGTGGTAACAATGTTACCCACAAGCATTTCACGGAAATAAGAAGGTTGGCTCGTGATGAGACCCCCTTTCTCTTGGCTATGCCATCAAGAGCCACTACCCTGGCGTGGTGACCAATTGAATGGTAGTGTCATACCGCTACATGCCCATGGACCTAATAGGCTGGCTCGTGATGAGACCCCCTATCCTCCAACTAGGTCTTGATTTTATTATTTTTTACGGGTCCCTCTGTTTCTTGCTGAGAAGCCTTTTATTGCTTTCCCGGGGATCCCTGGGCGAAGCATCTGAAGGTTTCATTCTTTTGGCTTTTATCTTTTGCCAACTACTTTTACCCTCTGGGCCTTTAGCCCCTTCTTCCCACAAGGTAAGATACAACCCTTTGCTAGCTTGGAAAACCTAGTGTCGGGACCAGTGTATGGGATGGATGAGAGGGAAAAAGATGAAAAGTGGTAAGTATGGTGGGAACGAACGATGACCTTTCATGAACCCCCCCAGTGGCAACTCAAACCCTATGGGAACCAGCTTACTAGGGAATCCTGTCATTCCCCCCAGGTGTGGACAAGTGGAAAGGCATAAGGTCCAAGCACACGTTAAAAGTAAAAAGAATTAAATGCACATATTCAAATGTTTTGAAAATCAAAGTGACACATACCATGATACCCGAACTCATTACCTCATGGAGCAAGACCCACTACCGCTGAAGGACCAGGCCGATGGGATGGATGTTGCTGTTGCTGACAAGGTGGAGGCGTTGAAGAAGAAGAAGGATGGGCCCTCCAGGGCCAGGCTCAAGTCGATTTGGCTCTCGGTACTCCATGTCTAGGACCTGTGGGCCTCGAGACATAATCTCCTTAGTTATCCCTAGGCTAGGGGATAACAGGGCTATTTTCTTTTGTTTGGTATTGTTTTCTGCACTTTTTATTTGCCGATTTTGGAGCTAATGAACTAAGGATTCCACCAAGTATTAAAAATTTAAATTTCTGAAAACATTGGTTGTCTAAAAAACAACCACAACCTTCTTATCTGTTGTTGTCATATCATAGTTGTTGCTGTTATATTGTCTCATTTTTCAGGTTTACAGGTGACGGACAGCAAGTGAGAAGGCTAGGGACACCCCCTGTGGTTGGCATGCGCCAGCCCAAACGGAGAGAAATTTGTTAGTGACATATCAAGGACAAATTTCCTAGAATTAACCAAATTTCTGTGCACATTTTAACTCGTTTCCAGATCTGATTTCAAGCACAAACAGCAATTTTTAAATCACTTCAAGCCTGATCTTAAGTGCAGAACAGCAAGTCTTAACTCATTTCAAATCTGATTTTAGGTGCAGGAATTTGCGTTAACACTACTACCACTACGCCTCTGCTAATGAAGATGAACATTGTCGAAGCAACAAGGTAAGAAAAAAACTAACAAGACCTTTCCCTTAGGCATCACAGCATGTCCTTGGCATGAATGCAAGTCTAGGCAATATCATCACTTCACCTTTGTCTTGTGTTCCTTCAGTTATGAGCCAGGACATAGTTGGTCAAGACTAAAGCAATACAATGAACTTTAGGTAAATGTCCATATATTATAAGTAGATTTGTCACCTACCATCATTCCACTCATCTTGAAACATTCTTTTACTTTGAGGTTGTTCCCGAAGTCATAAAAAAAGAGAGCATGATGGGATCAAGAGGTCACAACTATCATTCCATGTCATATCTATAAACTTTTATCCAAAAATTTGACCTTATTACTCAAAATCTTGCCAATCTTCAAACCAATCATCCTGCATGGACCTTGACCCACACACATATCATAGAGAAATAGTGAATCACAAACGAGTTATCATCAGAATATGAGTGGATGACCCCTGGATTTTTGTGTATCCTCTTCTATCCTAGGTTTGAGTTCTCTATTTTCTTGGATTTTAATCTCATATTGTGTCATGACTTGTGCAAATATGGGATTACCAAATGCTCCTTAGTGCTAATTGTTGATACAAGACTACATCTCCCATTGTCTGCATGCAAGCCATGCTACACGTTCCTCCCAAACAAAAGAGAAGGCATGAAGACACATCAATGAATACAGATAAGTACAAGTAAGACTTCTAACTTCTTTGCATTGCATTCAATTTTGCATCGTAAAACTTCTAATTGACATTTCCATTTCATGTTCCTTATTTGTGAACTACAGGTACCAAGGCGGAATATGTAGTGCACCGTCCTAGACTTGTGCACACTTTCATCCAATGACAATGTTCCACAAGGTGCGTTAACTCCTTTATCCTGTTGAACCATACATCTTTCGATGTTAATTTTATCAAATCAATCTACAAAATACAACTTAGGTGTCTTGAGGGATTTTATAGGCTACCTTAGACCCATCATAGATTGAATCCTTTTTCATTGATTAGCTTAGGTTTAGATTTATTTGTTGATTTGGATGCCTAAACCTATTGGTTGTTAAAATATTGTGTAACTGCAAAGAATATTCTTATCCCCTTTTGTGGATAAAGATAAAATATATTTATTATTGATTAGATCAATCCCCTTTTCTGGATTGATCATGTCGGTCATTGTAATTGACCAAATCCCCTTTTGCGGATTGGTCAAACCCTAATTGTAACTTGTTATGGATCAATAATAAACCCCAATTGTAATAGGCTGGGCCAAGAAGCCTGGCCCTGCATTATATTAAGGTGGTTTTAACCACCCAGAGTGAGAAGTTAGCACTGCCAATGAAGACACTTCACATGTGCCATAATTGTATAAACAAGAGAGGCCAACACCTCATTTTGAGACCCACACTCAGCCACTCATCTAGTGCAAGCTCAGCTGAAGGTGCTTGTCTTAAAAGCGGAGAGAGAGAGGCTTGTTGCTCAATGTTGAATATTCTCTTTGTTGTCTGTTCATTATCTTGGCATTGTATTCTCTACTATATTAAAAAAATTGTTGGCTCTTTCCCCTTGAGGGTTTCCCGTGATAAATGCTTGTGTACTCTTGTGGATATGTGTTTTTCTCTCAGTGATCCTGTCTATGCTATTGTTATCTAGTAAATTGAAAGTAACCTAATAATAGCTTAAACCTTAACATTGGTCACAATCACTTCACTCATTTTGGCTTTTGAGTATCCTTTCTAGGGCCTTGAATTCCTCGCAGAGACAACTTGGACAATTCAGGATACGAGGGAGAACTATAGGGTGTTCCAAAGAATTTCCACTTGACTCATGTTCAGATTCTTCCATGACTTACTCTAGAACGAGAATTTTCCAAAAAATGCCTTGGCACCAACAATCAAATTACATGCGTTTTGGATCATGCAATAGCACCATTATTCCATGTTCTTGACAATGAACCACACTAAAGTGAGTCATTTTTGTTGCTTCCACGCATTCCCTACCTTCTCATGTGTGTTCCCTTATGCTCTTGTGCATACTTGTAGCCTGTAGGCTCCCTATAAATAAAGGCCCAAAACTTTTTATATTACCAAGAAGAGAAAAATCAAGACAAAAGAGTGCAACAATAGATGTTAGGTTGCAAAATGCAAGTATATGTCTATGAGGTATTGATCAAAATGCTTTTGGCATGAGCACAACCATGAGGTATCCTATGTGAAGAGAAGCCCAACCATTTAGCAATACATCGAGTGAGCTCAACTTCACCATATCTACAATCTCTTACATTTGTGTCTTGTTTGGTCTATTTTTTCTAATTGCCCCTCCTACAAAGTAGTCACACAATGAGAGACTTGCCTTTCCACTTGGAGATCTACCTTTATACCAAATAGATTTAGTATGGATACTTGGTTGGAGGCCACAACAACCATGTCAGCATTTGAGGATATCACATATTCCTCATTCTGAGTGCATTCACTATCTATTAGCAATTGCCCTAAAAGGTGCAAAGGGGTGCTAATAAAATGGGGTTATTGCAAGGACACATTGAGAAGAAGATCTCTTGATCGACACTTAGTGTTCTAAACATTGAATTAAAATTCTAAACTAATTGAAACCAGACAGTGTGTGAATACATGCTAGCTAAAGAAATTGGTCAACTTGAGACGACGGCTATTCACTGTCGCCATTGTTTTTCAAAGCCATGCAGTGTAGCATAATTTCAAATATAGTTTAAAAATGTGCGTCAAAAGGTTTCGTGTGGGTTCTAAGGTTAGCAAGACAACGGATATGATGCAATGTTGGCTTGAAATTTGATCACTAAGTCCACTCCAACATATCTAGGTATTCAAGGAAAAAATTTTGCATGGAAGCCATGCTTGTTATAGATGAATTGTAGAGAGAAATTGGCATTGCCTCACCACATTGAATAATTGCTCTGAAAATAGAGCTTATAAATGCTTTGTTAGTAGATCCCATGTTATGGAAGCAAGCATGTGATCCTTATTACAAGTATGTTCACCTCAAGCCAACTGCAATTGTTGCTTTACATATTGAGCCTACAAAAATCTCTCCCAAGCTTGTACACTATGAAGGTCCATTAAAGTGTTTAAGCCTATGCAAAAGGCAATGAAATCTTATGGTTTGAGTACAATCTAAGAAACAGAAGCTCTAAAATCTCATTAAACACGAACATCGTCAAGAGAGGAGTCACCTTTGATAGATATTCACAAGTAAACAAGTTCATAGCAATAGAAGACGTGTAAGCCCAAGTGTGCTCTTGCAAGTTATGAGAGGTCACCTCCTCCACAATCTTGTCAGTTTGCGTATGCACTTGTAAGAGATCCTTCATTTTCCCAAATCATGTTGCTCATTCTAGTGCTCATCTCAAGGTACAAACCTCTCAACACTTAATACTTCAGGTTAAGATGGATCTATGTTAATGTTTGTGAGGTGTGTGTAAGCATGTGTGTATTTGGCCTCTTTTATGTGGGTAGGAGCGTTATACACAAACACAAGAAAGTAATGGATATCTCCCAACACCTAGATAATAGAGCACCTCCCTTCTCTCAATGCATATTGAGTTTGCTATGTGGCAATTCTTTATAATGTTTTTACTAGAAAAATCAGTAACCTACAGAAAGTATTCTATCATAAATTATTTCATCATTATGGGTAAATGAGTAAGCCATAAGTGAATTTTAAGTTTCAAAATCTAATCATAAAATAGTCCTCTTTCTCCATCATTTTTTAGATTTGCAAAATCACCATTTATATACTGATAACAATGACAAAGAAAAAAAATCGAGACAAGACAGTGGGGGAACTTATGACTGAAGCAGTCAAATTGTTGCACAGAGGGGGTCCTTTGTCTCATAAACAAGGGGGTTTCATACATCAATCTGGTGTTTGGTTGGCCCGTGATCTTAAAAACAGATTACTATTACTATTGTTATTGTTATTATTAAAAAGATTGGAACTTAAAAGATATTGAGAGAACAACTATAAACTAATTTCTTTCAACAATCAAGAACACTAAAAACAATGACTGTAGTTGTCCATCAATGAACCACGGGGCTAAAGAAATAGTCATCAGTTCAACTCCTGAGTCCTAGGTCATTAAATTACACTAGATTCATCAAAACAAAAAGGCTTGTATAATAAGCCACAAAACACACGAATTCACTATTATTGTTCTCCAAAGAATTTAAGCAAATAATAAAAACCTGAATTTTTTAAGGAAATGAAAGCAAAAGAATCTAAACCTTGACAATCCCACATCCTAAAACTGAAGCCAATAGTGAAGCGCGGGAGTTTAGTGTTGATGTTTTTGTAGCTTCGGGAGGTATTCCCACTAGTTGCCATGGTGTCAGGCATGTGGGAATCTTCGTTGGCACCTCGTTACACTGTCGTTTCAGTGAAAACGCCCTTGAAATGGAGCTGGGGCTTCATGGGCTTAACGATGGGCTTTGTGGATTTGTGTTGGGGCTTCACACCCACATGTGTGCCTAATTTGATGTTGACTTTGTGAAGGGGCTTCTAAATTGTCCCCTAGACTTGTATAAATAAGAATCAAGGTGAGTGGTGACAATCATTCTTGTGTGGATGCTTGGTGATTTCAGTCCAGTATTATCGGTGACCTCAGCCTTAGAGTTGCAGCCATGGAGAGGGCCTAGTCTATTGTCTTGCATCTGTTTTGGGCAGGAGAAGGAGGGCCGAGTATTGCCGCAGGCTAGAGGAGGCAGCCGCAGGCTGGTACGGGGGTGCGGCCTTCCTGTTGGAGGTGTTTAGGGCTGCCGCAGGCCTAGGACAGGCAGCCAAGAAGCTCAGCAAGGTGGCAGCAGGCCTGTGGGAGGGTTCATCCCTGCTAAGAGGGGCTGCCACAACAGGTACAGGGACTGTTGCAGTGTTTTGCAGGTAAACAGCAGCAGGTACAGCATTCTGGAAGGTGTTACAGCCATGGAATGAGGCTGTTACAGCCTGTACAACAGTTGGAAAAAGAGCTGTTATAGGCAGCAGCTTTGGACAGCCCTTCAAGGACGAAAAGGGCTGATTTGAGAACTGCAACAGCAGTAGTTTTGGAGCTGATATTTTGGGACAGAAATCGAGAAGGATTTCTGCAGCAATGTACTGTAAGTGTACCTTGTTATTTTAGCATTTTCTTGTGTAAAGAATTGGGCCATTATCCCTGGTACGGGAGCCCATATGTTCTGGGTTTAAGAACATGTGATTTGAGCATTAAATTCCTGTGTACCTGTGTATGATCTAATTGATCGTTTTATCTTCCGCTGTGCTAAGGTGTTAGGCATCTCAGTGTGTTTACATTTACAGTTTAAATTGTGTTAATTTGTATATTCTGTTGAGAACATAGACCAGACCTGAGGTGTATGTGCACCGAGTCTGGGTGCACTTCGAAATCTAACATTTAGAATGCTGGTATGATCACCTTGAAATGCTAGGCAAGTAGAACGTTTATCCTTGTTGTCTCCATGGACAAAATGATAGATCTGCCTCAAACAATTTGAGGTTTGGGATTAAGAGAGGGCTTGAAATAATGGCAGGTGCGATGTGTTTTAAGGACCCACAATTGTTTGTAAATTAAATATTCCCCTACTCTGAATTCAAAGATCAGTTATTTTATTCAAAGCTTTAAAAACAAATCTTTAAACTAGTTTAAACTATTATGTATCATGAGAGGAGTGGTTTGACTTATGTTCACAAGTCAATTGGTGGATCCAAACTCTTTGATGGGACATGTTTGGTTTTTATGGATGGAAAAGGCAGGCCACACCAACCGTCGTCCAATAATATTGACAGTGAATGCACACTGGAATTCCAAGATTTTAAAAAAATGACTGCATAATTAGCTTGTTTGCTTCTCTTTACAATTGTCATATCAATCCTCACTCACTCGTAGCGCATTCACTATTTGATTGTTTGATTCTCCTTACCTTTGTTTTGTCGCTGATTTTCAATCAAATCAGAATTTATTTAGATGTTTTGTATAGATTTAGGGTTTTATTTGATGGTTGTCTCTTTTCATTTCTTTCATTTTCTATCCATGCCTTTACATCTAGCATAATTAATTTTATTAGAATCATACAATAGAGATAGATATAGCAATATCCCAACCCATAGCGACAAATTCACAATCCATGAACGCTAGTCTTACCAGAGTCAAGTTTTGATGCCACAAATTTGGTTAGTTTATAAAACCCCAAATATTCTAACACATACCTACCATTTTCTTGCTCTTGAAACCATATATAAACTCAAATTCATGAAATATCAATATTGGAATGTAAATTGCAGGTCAAAATCTAAACATTCATGTCTTCTTGAACAAGAATCAACTCTTAGATGAAGATTATGTTGTATTACTTAACAATCCTTGAGTTGTTTAATTTCCACTTAGTTAAAATTTCTTTTTAAGTAGAAACTTCAAAGAAGAATACAAGAAAAAGGAAAAATACTTACGATCTGTGTGAAAATGAGACAAGAACCAGTGAGAGCAATCTCCTCTTAGATAACGAAAAGCATCCTGCAAAGAACAGAATTTTGGCAACAATCAACCATGAAGATGGCTCAAAGATCTGTTATTATTATGTAATATTACGACTAGCAATGTTATGTGCAAGAAGATAAGTGTGACCATTGCATAAGGTTGGTGGCCATGATCTATCATTAAAAAAGCAATAAGAAAAAGTTAATGTTTGGAGTGAGGATGTAGAACAAGACAATCTACTTATTAATTAACATAATTTTTAATAAAATTGATTATAATGTATTAATTAGTATTTTACAAATTATATCATGTTTAAATGAGCTCTTTCATTTCCACCATGTTCGAAATAGAAATGACATTCTAAAGTATTTAGTTTGATTCCCTTTTTCTCCGATGTACCTTTTCAATCTTAGGGGATCATCAACATCATCATCATCAAAATATAAGCATGTCCATCCAGTTTTCTCAATGACTATAGGTGAGAAACCATGTCGATATAGTAATCTTCAAACAAAACTTGTCACATCACATTGTTATCATTTGAGTCATTGAATATAGATAAAATAAGAATAAGGCATATATGACATAATTATGAATAAGAATTTGACTCAAACCATGTTTCTTTCTTGTAAACAAGCCAAAATTGATGTTATCATGATTCATAAGAGGTACTTAGTAGCAAGCTTTATCAATGAGCTCCATTCCTATTAGAACAGCCATTTTCATTGCAACCTAGGTCCCAATGACACAAGCGATATCTAATTGAGGCCTACACATCTCCACACCTATCATGGGTTGATAATGTTGATGTTTGGTAGCTGCGGGAGGTACTTTCCCTCCTAGACGACCTTTCTTAGACGAGAAGAAGATTCTGGAAGCAAGAGAACCATTGAACAAATGTGGAAATACCCCAGAAGCGAAGTCGGCCCAGAAGAATAAAGAATAATTAAGTGACACCATCCCAAAGGAGAAGTCGGCCTAGTAAGGAGGTCAAGAAAACAATAAATACAAAGTGCCTTAGCTCATTTGAAACACTCACTCACACTCTCTCATCCACAGAAAAGGGAAGCACAAGTCTGAGGAAGGTGACACAGCAACTGCAGTAGCAGAAGTTTCTTATTGTTAAGTCTTTGTGGTAACTCTCTCTTGTGTGCTACCCGTAGTAGAGGTGTGCTACTCTTGTATGGTGTTGCAGCTGAGGTGGTATTTTTGGTTGTATCTTTAGCTAGCCATTGCGCTAGGGTTTATCTGTTGATTCATGGTTGGACTTGTTTGGACGGAATCTCCCTAAGAAAGGTTCGTTGGGTTTTTCCCCCATTTGGGGTTTTTTTCAGGATAAATTCTTGTGCTTGTTACTGCTACTCTTATTTTTAGTACATGATATAAATGCTAATGTGAAAGAAAATCTAAATATATTGGTAAACCTAATTGCTCTATAAAAGTGAATAAAATCTAACATGGTATCAGAGCGAGGTTACCTTCAGAACAGTCTAACAGCTGGAAGGAAAGATCATGAAAAATTGCAGTTGCACAATTATTTGTCAAGCTCATTGAGCACTAGTTCCAAGACATTGGGACTAATTTCACCATAGAGCAGTTCGCCCTACCCTAGCGCACCCCCCTGCAACACTCTGTTTGCAATTTGGTGAAGTCCGAAAAATTGAAATTTCTCAGATATAGGGTTTCTACCGGGGAAAATGAGTACCAGTATGAGAGTTGAAGATAGACTGGATGAAGCAGATAACTTCAGATCCTGGAAGCATAAGGTACTCCTAATTCTATAAGAGGATGAGTTATTGGATCATGTCAATCAGGTACTTCCAGAACCAGAAGAAGACGAAGCCAAAGCAAAGTTCAGGAAGAATGAAGTCAAGGCCAAGAGGATCTTGACAGACTCAATTAAGGATCATCTGATACCAAATGTATCAAAATTGAAGACACCGAAAGAAATGTTTGATGCCCTATTCAGACTTTATGAAAGCAAGAACACCAGCTAGACGCTTACTCTAAGGCATTGTTATCCCCATTTTGTGGATAACTAAGGAGATTATGTCTCGAGGCCCTCAGGTTGCAGATATGGAGTACCGAGAGACTACATGACCAGCAATATCCTTTTGCACAAATGGAGACCCTTCTCACCACCACAGAGGTCGCAGATTCTCAAATGGAATCCACCACATCAACTAGCTTCTGGAAGGCAATGGGTCTTGCTCCATGAGGTACAAGTCAGTATTATGGTGAGTATCATTTCAATATTTAAGGCATTTGAGTATGTTGTATCTTAGATTGCTCTAGATTTTATGATATATGCTTGGACATTATGCCTTTTGCCTTGTTTCACCTTGGTGGTTGAAATTGTGCCCTAGTGAGTGGTCTTCCTTGGGGATGGGTTTGCTACTAGGAAATCCCTTGAAGAGGCATCGTACCGTTCCCAACCATACTTACCACTTTCCATCACTTTTCCCCCCCATTTCCTTATCTCTTGGGATTTTAGGGTGTATTGACCCAAGAAGGGGTTATCCCTCATTCTATGGGAAGAAGAGGCCAAAGGCCCAGAGGGATTGATGTTGGGTAAAAGATAAAATCCTATATATAAACCTTCTAGATGCTTCGTCGAGGGATCACCCAAGAAAGCAATGAAACGCTTATCTTTGAGAAAAGAGGGACCCACAATAAAATATGATTTAGAATGCTTAAAAGGTTAGTTGGAGGATAGGAGGTCTCATCACGAACCGGCCTATCATGTCCATGAATATCTAGTGGTATGACATTACCATCATCTAGTCACCAAGCCAAGGCAATGGCTCTAAGTTGCATGGTTGAGAGAAAGGGGTCTCATCGCGAGCCAGCCTTGTCATTTCCACTAGGTGTTCGTGGGTGACATTACCATTATCTGGACACCACGCCAGGGCAGTGGCCTTCATCCTTTCCTTAAAATTATGAAAGAATGAAAGAATGGCAAAATAATGGGCTTGGAAAAAGTGCATTGCAGACAAAGGTACCACACACCCTCTACAAAGGCAACCATGAATGAGACACTACGACCTCTTGTATGTCATGAGCCTTATGCCCATTGAGTCTTAACCCTAACCACTTCACCCACTTTACATGGCTTAGAAAGGGATCTCTTGGAAACTTTCCTTGACCTAGGGAAAGATCTACCCAATAGGACACCTCATCAACCCTCCCATATTCAAGCTTGACAAGTTGCATAATGTCTTTGAACACTTAATCGTTTGACATAGTGATCTTTGATGCACATGCTTAGGTGGCTCATTTATTGATTGGATTCACTTATCATGATGTTATGACTTCAGATCCTTGGAGGGCGTGCTTATTTGTCTTTGCAGGATCTAGTTGGTGGATAGTTTTGGAAGAACAAGCCTAGCTTGGGCTTCCATGGGGCTTGAAGCCCACAGGTGGATGTCAAGGGCCCGCATGCCGGATGAGAAAGATCAAACTTGGAAGGCCTAGAAGATGACTTGGAGGACATAGCCTAACCCTCACATGCCAAACATTTTGCCTAGGAGAGGTAAACCGTCACTCCTAGAGGCATGATGTCACCTAGGAGGGTTAGGGTTGTTGAAGCTTTTACTTATACAGCTAGCAGTTATAGTTCTTCTTTATTATTATAATCATTTAGCACATTAGCTGCATAAATAAGATCACTGAAAGAGAGGCAATCACAGAAACAATAGAGACACACAGATTATCCTGGGAAACCACTCATGGGGGAGAAAACCCAGCAAAAGCTTCCTCAATATAGATAGACCAAAGACCAAACAGAAGATCCTCCTTTACTCCTTCACTAGGAAGAGTAGTGCACCACTTAACCAAGAAATACCAAGAGATTGACCAAAACCCTCCTTGTTGTCTACCCTAGTTGCAGTAGCAGTTCCTCCAAGACTTGCGCACTTCTTCATAGTTGTAGAGCTAGTGTGGTGAGTGTGTCCAAATGAAGCGTTGGCCTCTCTTATAAGTAGTGGTATGGCCAGCCTATAATTAGGTCTGGGCCGACCTGTCACTTTACCCTCTTAATTTACATTTAGTTGTCAAGGCACAATAGGGCCGACTTTTACTAAGGCACAATAGGGCCTAATTAAATATAATATAATATTATTCAACTCTCTCTCAGGTAGAATATTCTTTGAAGTTACAATATTTCAACACTCCCCCTTAACAAGAAGGGTATTCTACTAACAACATCAATAACAACTGATTGGACTCAATACAACATCAAGAGGAGGAGACATCGTCATCAACATCGGGAACACTGCCAGTCATATCTATAGGTCATCGAAAATTTTTCTCATCATCAACATCTGTAGACTCTGAACATCATCATTATCTCCAACACGAAGTTAGAGTAACATCATCATCATCAACAACATGAAGCTAGAACATCAACATTATCAACAACATGAAGTTGGAACATCAATCATCATCAACAACATGAATTTGGAACATCAACATCAACAGCATGAAGCTGGAACAACAACATCAATAGCACGAAGTTGGAACAACATCATCAATAGCACGAAGCTGGAACAACAACATCAATGGCAACAGAATGAGGCAGGTGCATCAACAACAACATCTGTGGTACTCTGACAGACCGTCCTTAACGGACCTTTGGGATCTGGCTAGGAATGATAAGATTCCCTAGGATATAAAATCCTAACAAGCTACCACATGGTACTCTGACAGACCGTCCTTACCGAACCTTCAGGATCTGCCCAGGAATCATAAGATTTTCTAGGATATAAAATCCTAACTAAGCTACCACTATTGACCACAGTTGCCTGACAAACCATCCTTACTGGACCTTCGGGATCTGCCCAGGGATGATCAGTTCTTTAGGATATAAAATCCTAATTGAGCTACTCGTTGTTGGTCAAGATACCATAGTATCATCAGCTTCACTCCCCCTTTCGAGGGAGGTCCTTTCGGACTACACCAATCTTGTCTCGTAAGTACTCAAACTTCACACGAGACAGAGGCTTAGTCAACACATCTACTACCTGCTCATCTGTGCCAACATATTGGAGCTTCACAGCTCCCTTTTCTACAAATGTAATGGTACCGGATCTCAATATGCTTTGTCTTATCATGGAACACTGGGTTCTTTGTCATCTTTATGCAACTTTGATTATCACAAAAGATCACGGTAGCATCCATCTCTAGGTTAAATAGACCTGTCAACAACTTCCAAAGCCATATGGCTTCACAACTGGCAGAGCATGTTGCAATGTACTCTGCTTCTACCGTGCTAAGAGCAATACTGGATTACTTCATGCTTTGCCACGAAGTCATGGCTGACCCCAAACTGAAACAACATCCTGGAGTGCTTTTTTTTGTCTGAAGCACTTCCAGCCCAATCTGAATCAGTATAGCCATACAATCTGAAGTCACAATCTCCAATAAAACAGAGGCCATAGTCTAACGTACCCTTAAGGTATCTCATCACATGCTTTGCAGCTACAAGGTGAACACGACTGGCCTCCACCAGATACTAACTCAAGGTGTTCACAACAAAGCATATATCTGGTCTGGTATTCATCATATACATCAACGAACCAATCATTTGTCTGTATAGAGTCACATCGACTATTTCTAACAAGGTATCAGCCAATAACTTCATATTCATCTCCATAGGAGTGGACATGGCTCTACAGTCCATCATGTCGAATCTCTTCAAAATTTCCACAGCATACTTTCCTTGATTAAGGAAAATCTCTTATGGGCTCTGTCATACTTCAAGACCTAAGAAATAATGCATCGGGCCTAGGTCTTTCATTTCAAATTCAACGGTAAGAATCTTCTTACAATCTGTGATGAGTTTTTCTTCACCTGTCAAGAATAAGTCATCCACATATAGCAACAATATAATTGGTCCATCATCAACAATCTTGAAGTAAAGGTTCGGATCAACTTTACTCTTAGTAAAGCCCAAGCTCATCAAAAAACTATCAATTATGCCATACCAAGCTCTTGGAGCTTCCTTCAACTTGCAGACATGAGTCTTCTAGTCATGTAATTCAAAACCAAATTTTCACATCACATTGTACCAACCTGGTACACTTGCTCAGCTGCAACTCAATCTACATAATCACGTGTTGGTTCTATGTGCTTTCTGCAAAGCATTATTTGTCTCATTGCCTAAGAGTATGTCCTCTACTTTTTCTGCAATTGTTCCTTCTGGAACCGGGACTCTACACCTGCAGCGGCTATTTTTGAAGCTGAGAATAACTGCCCTATTCTCACTGTAGTTGTTGAACTCTGAGAGTAGCTCCTCTATTCTATCATGGTAACAACTTCATCTGAAACTGAGTGGTTGATACTAAAGGTAGCTTTTCTTCTTTCATGGAGGTAACTCAATCTCAAATACAGGGACTGCTCCCTCTAAATCTCCTACTGTATCGAATCATGGTTGTTCTGACTGTCTTCACGAGCACTGGAACTATTTCTTCAATTACTGGAGCAAGTTTCTCGTCATAGTCTTCTCCCTCTTGCTGGGAGAATCCTATGGACACAAAGTAGGCTTTGTACATCTCTATGTTGCAACATGCTTGATCTATTACATCAATATTGGAAGTCACCATTGACTTCCCTTCTAATCTTAAGGAAAAATCCATATCCCAGTCCTTCTGACTGGCTTCCTCTTCTATCATTGAAACAAGGGAATCTTCTCAGGAGATTTTGTTAATGTTTAAGCCATTATTATAGATGTTTGCATTTCATTAGATAACAATAGCATAATCCAAGATCACTGAGAAATACACAATCACAAGAGACACAGCATTTATCCTGGGAAACCCTATAGGGGAAGAAAACC
>SNQJ01S0010789.1:224278-235648 GCA_010110895.2 Picea sitchensis | reverse complement strand
AAAAATCGGCGATTTTTTCAACACTGGAATAAACTCTATAATCTCAACTTTAATCAATCTAGTACTTTGACTTTGATTTTGGCCAGTGGTTAGTATGATGACTTCAACAGATCAAAATGCAACTTGGATATTTATAAGATTACAATAATGCCATAACAAGTAGAGGCATATCAAAGTAATCAAACCTGGGGTGCATAGTTCCTATGAATGTGTTGGATCTGAGATCCCTCTAGATCTACGATTGTTGTTTAGACAAAAGATCCTTTCTCCTGCAAATACCCTTTAGAATAATGATATAGTTTGAACATATGTAAGTACATACCTTTGACAGTATCGGCAAGTAGTGGCACCATCCGGCAACAGTGGCAATAAATAACAAACCTTTAAAACTTCAAAGGTGTTGCAACTTGTAATTTAAAGGTAGTTGGAGATTTGCTAGGGTAAGGCCCACTATTTTATAAAAATCAGTCCCAACACTTCACAAAAACTTTCACTGCAACTGGTACTACAACTGGTGTTGCAACTGGCATGAAGGAACTAGCACGAAGGAACTGATATTGCAACTGCAACTGATATTGCAATTGCAACTGCAACTGGTACTGCAACTGCAACTGATACTGATACTACAACTGCAACTTGGGGTTTTATGAGGAAACCCTAATTTCTTGAACTTCAAATTTCAAAATTCTAATCCAGGGACTAGATGCGCCCTCCTAGGGTGAGTTCCTAGGTGTGGTTACTTTCTCCAACGTCTTCTTCAAACAAGGAAAACGTCACAATTGGGATTTATGCAGAAACCCTAATTTTGCAAGAGCTGCAATACTAAAAATTGGATTTTGGTGAGGGTGCGTTGAGGCTAGTCACTTCTTATAAATTGTGAGTTGGTCTCTTTCAGGCCTACTCTGAAACCATGTTGAAGTTTTACTTACACAGCTAGCAGTTACGGTTATTTTTTATTATTATAATCATTTAGCACATTAGTTGCATAAATAAGATCACTGAAAGAGAGGCAATCACATAAACAATAGAGACACACAGATTATCCTCGGAAACCCTCGTGGGGAAGAAACCCAACAAAAACTTCCTCAATATAGATAGACCAAAGACCGAACAGAAGATCCGGCTCTACTCCTTCACTAGGAAGAGTAGCGCACCACTTAACCAAGAAATACCAAGAGATAGACCAAAACCCTCCTTCACGTCAGCCCCAGTTGCAGTAGCAATTCCTCTAAGACTTGTGCACTTCTTCATTGCTGCAAAGCTAGTGTGGTGAGAATGTCCAAATGAGGCGCTGGCCTCTCTTATAAATAGTGGTTTAACTGACCTATAATTAGGTCTGGGCCGACCTGTCACTTTACCCTCTTAATTTACATTTTGTTGTCAAGGCACAATAGGGTCGACTTTTACTAAGGCACAATAGGGCCTAATTAAATATAATATAATATTATTCAACTCTCTCTCAGGTAGAATATTCTTCGAAGTTACAATATTTCAACAAGGGCTTGGTGGTGAGATGACATACATTGGCACAAGGACGTTTTGAAGGGCTTGAGCCTTGATCATGAAGGAAGTTGTCTGGATGTTTGACACATGGCTTTGGAAAGCCTAGCTACCCTCCTACACCAACGACTTGCTCCTAGTGCCAAAATGTCCCCTAAAGGGGTGACGTCCTTCTAAAATTAGGGTTTTCTTTGTGCAAAAGTGAAATTTAAATGAATTGTTTAATATTACTTTGTTAAGGGGGCAAGATTAGGGTTGTTGAACCCTAGTCTTGTGGTTTACCCCTAATTATGTGGACAAACTATCGTAATGACATTTTGTATAAATAAGAGATCATAAGATCTCATTTTATCATAACTCCCCCTCTTGTGAGAGGTACTTGGTCTGAACTTTTCGCTATACTTGGAGTATTTTGCCTCTTGTGCTATGGAATATTGTTTTTTGGTTATGGTTTGATGATGATGATGATGGTGCGCTATCTCTATGAGGCCATTCTCTTGCTTTTGTGGAGGTTTACTTTGGCATGTAAAGGCTTTTTCTTGAATCCTATGGCCTCTATACTTTGTTATTATCATTTGTAATTCAAGTAAGGTTATTTTGGCCAAGGCTAGATAGGGAGTATAAGGACATACACCCCTATCCTAGTTTCCACCATAATTGTTAATCTTTTAAAGTTATTTTGCAAGGGTTTAGTTGAGGAAGTAAGAGGATTTACACCCCTCATCTTCAAACCCTAGCTAGGTAGCTTGCCTTGAGAAGTAAGAGGATTTACACCCCCAAGGATTTAGTAACCCTAGCTCTTTCATTTTGACCCCATTAACCCATAACTAAAGGCACTAGTCTTGCATTCGAGAAACAAAATATTGCATTGGGAAACATGATTTCTTCACGTTTTAAATCTCTCTCTTTTGGATAATGATCTTGATGCCTTGGGGATTCTTCCTCCCTTAGGGCATCCTCTTTCTCCCACAAATTCTTACTGTTGTACTAACTTGTTTCCTACGGCCAATAGGCTGCAGAAAACTCTAACCCTAACCACTAATATCTCACAAACTAACCCCCCTAGACTAACCCTCTAACTTTGCTAGTTTAACCTACTAACCTAGACGCATCTGTTGGCTAGCTTTTGGCACTTTTTGATGGTCAGATTTGTTGTTGCGCTTCATTGAATGCTACAGCCATAAGGCTGATATACTGCTGCAGAAATTTACTTTTGGGACAGCCATCTTTATTCGGTCTTGAAGTGCTATTTTCAGTCCACATTGGTTACTAGTTTTATTGTTGACATTGCTAACTTGTCTAGAGCTTTTACTTGCTGATTTGGATATAATTTATTGCTGATATAACTGCTGCAAAATAGGGACAGCAAGCTTAACTTGCTGATCCACTTGATATATTGCTTTGCATTTGGCTTTTCTTTGTGTCTTGGGCAGGTACAATCATCGGGCAAAGCAACACATCCTTTGGGGCAGCATTACTTGGTCAGCAAGGCATGTCCCCTTTCCTCTTTTCCACTTAGTGTACCAACTTCTAGGGGCCTCTCCATTACCTTTTCCTTTCTTCTTCCCTTTCCCCTAGGGTCTCCGAGATCGCCTCCCGAGAGTGACATTAGTCACCCCCCAAGTGCGAGACCTACATCGAGGTGACATTGGGTGTAGTGTCCCATAGTTATAGCACTTGCTTTTGTGGTTGGGTCAAGCTTTTCCCTACCTACAACTTGTGCGATAACAGGCATCAACTCAGAAACGTGACAATGAACAAGTCAAAAACAGTCTCCAACTATTTCATGAGAATCTCGCAGATCAAGGACCGGTTAGCAGCTATTGGAGATTAAGTGGACGACGCTGAACTTGTGACTACTACACACAATGGATTCCCTTCCTCTTGGGACCCATTTGCTCAAGGGATTTGCGCAAGAAGCAAGTTACCCAAATTTGACAAGTTGTGGACAGACTGTACCCAAGAAGAGTCTAGGTTGATATCCAAAACACTAAAGACAAATGATGATGAAAATCAAGCTCTTGCCGCCCATGTGAAGAAAATGAAGGATAGAAGAGAAGCCAGTCCAAAGAGAGCTAAAAGGCCACTTTACAAAAAGGATGCATCAAAAGTCAAATGCTACAGTTGCAAGATGTTGGGACATTAAGCCTTTCAATGTCCTCATAAGAATGAGAAAGGAAAGCATCATGCACATGCAACAAATATGGAGACAAAGGAGTCAAAAGACGAAGAATATGTATTTGTCTCAGCACTCACAAGTACTATCACTCACGGGAGTGATATTTGGCTCGCAGATAGCGGTGCTTCCAAGCACATGACCGAATTCAACAGTTCCCTTACAAACTTGACAGAAAAGAGCTCATCCCCTCAAGTGGAGCTTGAGGATGATTCCAGACATGCAGTCAAAGGAGTAGGAGAAGCCTCACTTCAACCTTACTCAAGTAAGCCTATTTCAATTAAAGATGTGTTGTTTGTACAAGGCTTGAAGAAGAATCTTCTTTCCATTTCTGCTTTAGAAGATAAGGTTTTAGGGTAGCATTTGTGGATGGCCAAGTTTAACTTTGGTCCAAGAATTCAAGCATAGATTTCGCTACTGTGATTGGTGTCTGAGAGGGAGGACTATATAAATTGAAGGGGCAGCAAGAACAATCCCTTGTACACAAAGATGTTAGCCGTAGTGAGCTACGGCACCGGAGACTTGCTCACCTAAACTACCAAGCACTACCAGTATTGAGCAAGATGGTTACAGGTCTACCAAACATGCAAGTAGAACATGATGGGGTTTGCAAAGGATGCACACTTGGCAAGAATGTCAAGAAAAGTTTTGCAAACAGTGACAGTAGACCCTAAAGGATCTTGGACATCATACACTCATATGTATGCGGACAGATGATGGTGCCCTATGTTATCCACCAGTTTGCACAAGCTGGATTTCCTGAAGAGCCGCCAAAGAATGAGCTATCAGTGCTCATATGACAGAGTTCAGAGTTCAACCGGTCTTACAAAAGACCCCATTTTTCAGCATTTCCACCATTGTAATAAATGTCCTAAGTATGAGATATTGTAAAAGGCTATAGGCCACATAAGACCTAGGAGTGAGCACATACTTTGGAGTGTTTTTTTTTCCTTGTTAATTTTTTTTTTTGCTTGCCTTTGTGAGCGATTAAATAATTTCTAAGTTTTTTCACTCAGAAGACTGACTCCAAAGCCGAAGTATGTGCTAGCGATCAGGTCTTGGCATGGAAAACCCAGTGTCTAATGTCTAAATGTATATGAGCTCATACTAGGACATATTGATTGAGTCATCTGGAAATTGTGGCTAGGTTTGATAGGTTTTTTTTTAAGTTTTCAATGAATTATTTAAATTCCCACAAAATCGAATTTATTAATTCTGAGTCAATAAATTGTAAAAATATGGCATCAAACATTGTCAGATGTCATATTTATAGTCATTTTCCAGTCCAGAGTATCATGTAAACCCCTATTTCCCATCTTACGAGACAAAAAAGTGATTATTATCACTAAAAAATCAAAATTATTCAAAAATTATGGAAAAGGGGTAATTAAATTAATCTCCTAGATTTTAGGAGAACTGGGGAACATGTTTGAAACATGTTTTTCTCCTGTCCCCAATTGACTGGATGCCTAAGGCGAGTTAGCTAAAGGTGAGGTCGACTTAGTTGAAATGACATGGACTTGGGGGAGATCCCAATGTGGGAACTCGACCCGACATCCTAGTTGGCGCATTCCTAGAGCATGGGCGCATATCCCAATGGCCCACGCATTCCCTAACTACCCCTCAACTCACACTCACTCCCACTCTCACCTCACATCACTCGCCCTCCACTCCACATCACTCCCCTTCACCTTCTACCACTCCACATACACTACACTCATCTCCCACGCATCTACCCATTCACTAGTGCGCCACTCCCTCATCACCCACACATTTCCTAAACCCTAAACCTAACCCTAGCGCATCTCTACTTAGGAATTGTCACCTCAAATGCTATTTAAGTAGGGTCGACCTCTCCTCAAACTAATTCGATTTTGGACAGCTATTGTATCATTGTTGAATCATTTTTGGAATAATAAAGGCTTTGGAGCTTTCTTTGGTGTGTGGACTCAAACGTGTGGATGAATGTCAGATATACATGAGGTGATGTTACACTGATTTTATGCATTTTATCTTTGCTACTTGGCTAATCATAGGGATATTACTATCTAGATGGAGTAAGTTAGCTAGTTTGTTTACTATCTAATTTGCTTGTCAATCTCTGCTTAAATATTTCATTGCATGTGTGTTTATGTTCAAACTAATATGCTCTTGAAGTTTTATGTGTAGAAAAACACCAAGTACAGGAATTTGTAGGTATCTGTGTTGCATGCAGGATCATTCTCTTGGAGAGGCAAAGGAACTCAGTTGCTTCCTCTTTTATGTCCAAGAAGTTCTTCAAGAAGGCATTCACCCTCTTCTTCACATCAAGGAGAACCCCATATCCCAAGTGTTCCAGGCTCAAGCGGAAACTCTGAAAAAATCGATAAATTTTTTCCCCTATTTTTTTCTTTGATTGCATGTTGTTTAGAATAGTTCTAAACTTCATTTTAAACATTTAAAGGCTGCATGCATTGTTTTCTAGATCTAAGTTATAATTTGTCAATTTCAAAGAGTAGATCTAGTAAATTTTAAGAAATTTTTGGTCTTTTTTCACCTAGAACTTAGATCAAGTTATTGTTTGGTTTTAATTTCATTATCAAGCTATTTAGAGGTCTTGTGTTTGCTGTTTTAAAACAGCAAACAGAAGCCACTAAAAGGGCCTAGGTTAGGTTGGTTTTAAGTGTCAAAAAAGTCCCAAAAAATACTATTTTGCCTTAGAAGTTTTTCAGAAAAAAATCGATAAAATTTTTATTGTTTAAAACTTCTTTTCATCATTTTCTAACTTCATTTGTTTGTTGTTTTCTTGCAGCAAAAACAGGTCCAAGAGGAGATTCTGCCAGTTTTGGGCAAAATCAAGGCTCCCGGGGCATCCTGGGAGGTTTTAACTTCGTCAAATGAAGTTTTCCTTTCTTCTACCTCTTTCTTCTATTTCTTCAAATGATCCAGTTATAAGGATCATTTTCTTTCAAAAGGAGCTAAAAGCTTAAAGAGAACATTGATTCTTTGTTGTAATAGTGCAATAAAAGTGGGCCCTTTGTGCCTAGTTTCTCCATCCCCATTAGAGGGATTTGTGTCTTTGGTTCGGTTTTTCTCTTTCTTGTGATTGATGCATGCCTAAAATCTATTAATCAAACACACAAGTCAAGTACATCGAACACACAATAAACACTCTTAATTTCATGCATGTTAACTAAGTCTTAAATCTATCATGGATGCTAAGTTAGTTTTGCTTCAAGTCTCTTTCTTTTTCAATAATCTTGCAACCGTGTTTAATTTCCAAAAAGTATCTTGTAATCTTTCTCTCAACTACAAAGCAGGGTACTAAATCTATGTGTTGCAACAAATCTTTCTATTTTCAAGTATTTGTGCTTTTTTCCTTCAGTTACAAAGCAGGGTATATGATTTATTTCTTTCAAGCATCTATCAAGTAATTGAACCTTGCTAGCTTAATAGGACAATCTCTGAAGTTGTTAGTTCATTGGGAGGAAAATGTCTGAAAGTGACCTGTGAAGTAAGACGAGCTCCCCATGTTGTACATCCAGCACTTTCAGTGAGTTTATTGGTGAGACCATTCGGGTTTCGGTAAACTCTCAGCAGAGCTAGCCTCCAAAGGGGCCAAACACTCTTCACTAACTGAACATCAATTGACCTTAATAAAATCTTCGATCCACACTGCCCACAACTCCTTTTAAGGCATTGGTTGAAAAGTATATCTATTTATCTTTTGTGAGCAATATTTACACTTATGCATCTTGTCTAACTTTTCTGCTTTAAAATCTTGCAGATATTGTATCCTTTGATTTATGCATGTTTTATGAGCAAAGTACTTTATGATGATGATCAATGCTATGTGTTAAACGATCAAGTTTTATTTCAAGCAATAAAATCCTAGATTTAAGTACTTTTTCTTTCTTAGTTTAGAAAAGCCTTAGATTATTTTTCATAGGAACTACCCCCCTTGGCTTCGCTAGGAGTTGGCCTAAACAGAGGAGTTGAGGATCAGGTGACGGCACCTTGACTCGAAACTTGCCCCCAAGGACACACCAAGTGGATTGAAGGTTTCTTCCATGTTACCCCAGGTGTGTATAAGGACGGCAACACCCTCCCTAGGAAATTTTGTATGCTATGTCATTTTCATAGATGACTACTCACGGAAGACATGGATCTACTTCTTGAAAGCGAAGGATGAAGTCTTCAATAAGTTTCAAGAATTCAAGGCTTTGGTTGAGAATTTATCTGGAAGAAAGATTAAAATCTTGAGATCTAATAATGGAGGTGAGTACACCTCAAATGAGTTCAAGGACTTCTACAGAGAAGCAGGGATTAAGATGGAGCTGACAACTCCCTACAACCCCCAGCAAAATGGGGTTGCAGAAAGGAAGAACAAATCTATTGTGGAAGTTCCCAAAGCGATGATCCATGACCAGAACTTACCCATGCACTTATGGGCAGAAGCATCCAGTACAGTCGTGTACGTTCAGAATAGAAGTCCTCACAAGATATTGGGGAACAAGACACCTGAAGAGGTATCCACTGGAAAAAAACCAGAAGCCAGTCACTTGAGGATATTTGGTTGTCCAGTGTATATGCATGTTCCCAAGGAGAAGAGAACGAAGTTGGACCCTTCAGGAAGGATGGGCATATTTGTTGGATACAGTGAGAGTTCGAAGGCTTATAGAATATTTGTTCACGGTCAGAGAAAGTTTGAGATCAGTCGAGATGTGACATTTCATGAAGATGAAGCCTTCATAAGATCTAGGGAGTCTCACTTAGATGAGGACAGAGAGGAGCAGGAGGCTCAAAGGGATGTTGTCATGGTTTACTCTGATTCAAGGGAACCTGTTCCAGAGGTTCATAATGAAGTGGTAGGGTCAGAAAGACCGGTAGATCCACCCAGAGAAACTGTTGTTACCAGAAAGAGGCCAACTTGCCTATGGGACACTTTGGAGGAAGCTAAAGGACATGCAGCTCCTAAGGGCTCTTTCAAAGAGAGCAAGAGACCACACAGGTTTTCCAACTATGTGGCGCTGATGAGAAAAATCATTGATGCAGAAACTTCCACTTTTGAAGAGGCTGTCAAACATCAAGAATGGAAGGATGCCATGATGGAGCAATATCAGTCCATCATGAAGAATGATGTGTGGGAAGTGGTCCCAAGACCAAAAGGGAAGTCAGTGGTGGCTTCCAAGTGGATCTACAAGATCAAGCATGTTGCAGACGACAGCATAGAGAAGTACAAAGCGATATTTGTGGCTAGAGGGTTCTCCCAGAAAGAGGGAGAAGATTATGACGAGACCTTTGCTCCGGTAGCAAAGTACATTGCCATCAGATCGATTATTGCGATTGCTTTAGTGATGGGATGGAAATTACACCAGATGGATGTCAAGACAGCCTTCTTGAATGCTATAATTGAAAAAGAAGTGTACATAGAGCAGCCACAAGGATTTGTAATCCATGGGAGGGAGTCCCATGTGTGCAAATTGAAGAAGGCTTTGTACGAGCTCAAGCAGGCACCCAGGGCATGGTATGCCAGAATAGGCAGCTATCTAATGAGCTTGGGGTTTACCAAGAGTGATGCAGATCCCAACCTTTACTACAAGGTTGAGAATGGTTGCCCGTTGATCTTGGTACTATATGTGGATGACTTGTTTCTAATAGGAGATGAGAAGCTCATAGTTGGGTGCAAGAGGGAGCTCACCTTAGAGTTCGAGATGAAGGATCTAGGTCTGATGCACTATTTCTTCGGATTGGAGGTGTGGCAAAGGCCAGATGAGATTTTCCTTAGCCAAGGAAAATATATTGTTGAGATCCTGCAGAGATTCAAGATGATGGACTGCAAGTCCATGGCCACTCCTATGATGACGAATCTGAAGCTCTTGAGTGATTCATCTTCAGATTTGGTGGATCCCACGATGTACTGACAGTTCATCGAATCCTTGATGTACTTGGTTAACACCAGGTCGGACATATGTTTTGCAGTAAATGCTTTGAGTCAGTACATGGTTGAACCCAGACATGTTCATTGGATAGCAGGGAAACATGTGTTGAGGTACCTACGTGGTATGATTGGATATGGATTGAGATATGTCTCAGATGTAGAAATGAAGCTGCAAAGTTCTAGACTATGACTGGGTAGGGCGTGCAGTGGACCGGAAAAGCACCTCAGGGTGTTGCTTCAGTTTGGGACCATGCGTGATCTCATGGTTGAGCAGGAAGCAGACGTCAGTGGCACTCAGTACAGCAAAGGCAAAGAATATTGCAACCAATGTTGCAAGTCATGAAGCAGTGTAGCTCCGGAAATTGCTTGCAAGGTTATTTGATCTAGAGTTGGAGCCAACTTTGATACATTGTGACAATCAAAGTTGTGTGAAGTTGTCAGAGAATCTTGTGTTTCATGACAAGTCAAAGCATATAGAGATCAAATACACTACATCCGAGACATGGTGCAGAGAGGAGTTGTGGAGCTCAATTACATATCCACTAATGAGCAGATAGCAGACATTCTCACCAAGCCTTTATCTAGAGTGAAGTATGAGTACTTCAGAGACAAGCTTGGCGTGATGCAGAATGTCCACCCTCGTTGAGAGAGAGGCTTGATGTTTCTCCTCCAACCAGCTTTCCCCTCTGGCCAAGGGTTTCCCAAATCCGTCATGTGAGGTGATTAAGGGAGTAATGTATAGTCGAGTATAGATCTTGCATATGCCATGTGAGGTGGGTAGATGTGAATAAGATCGGTATCAAGTCTTTCCTACGCCATGTGAGGTGGATAGGTGTGAATAAGACTTGCAGCATAGCCTTGCCTACGCCATGTGAGGTGGCTAGGTGTGAATGGAGCTATGGTTGCAGTCTTTCCTACACCATGTGAGGTGGGTAGGTGCGAATAAGACTACTGGGAGA
The DNA here is from genome assembly GCA_010110895.2 of Picea sitchensis. Taxonomy (NCBI): domain Eukaryota; kingdom Viridiplantae; phylum Streptophyta; class Pinopsida; order Pinales; family Pinaceae; genus Picea; species Picea sitchensis. The sequence goes on along the minus strand of SNQJ01S0010789.1, from coordinate 225,093 downwards.
GGAAAAACATCACAGCCCGGTAGAAGTCTTGCCTACGCCATGTGAGGTGGCTAGGTGTGAATAAGGCTTGTGGCAAGTCTTGCCTACGCAATGCGAGGTGGCTAAGTGTGAATGGGGCTATGGAGGCAGACTTTCCCATACCATGCAAGGTGGATGGGTGTGAATAAGATTGCAAGAAAAGAAGAAGGAACATCACAGCACAGTCCAGAGGACTATGGCAATAGTTGTATACTACTAGATAGTATGGGTAGTTGTGTGCTACTGGATGATTGCAGCATAGTCTTGGAGACCGTGACGGATGATTCGAGCTACCGATGGCATGGTAGTATTTGTGTGCTACTAGTTGATTGCAAAGTATTCAGTAGACTACCAGAAGAAGACATCGTGAAAGATACCTCCCTAGCTAAGCGGGAGTGTTGATGTTTGGTAGTTGCGGGAGGTACTTTCCCTCCTAGACGACCTTTCTTAGACGAGAAGAAGATTCTGGAAGCAAGAGAACCATTGAACAAATGTGGAAATACCCCAAAAGAGAAGTCGGCCCAGAAGAATAAAGAATAATGAAGTGACACCATCCTAGAGGAGAAGTCGGCCCAGTAAGGAGGTCAAAAAAGTTATAAATACAAGGCGCCTTGGCTCATTTGATACACTCACTCACACTCTCTCATCCACAGAAAAGGAAGGCGCGAGTATGAGGAATGTTAGATTTTAGGGTAAAATACTAGACAGTAGTCACTTTTTAATTTCAATGTTAAACCAACTTAGATCTGGAACATACACAGAGATAACAGATATAGAAAGATAGATCTAGACAGTAA
>SNQJ01S0010789.1:138826-179984 GCA_010110895.2 Picea sitchensis | reverse complement strand
ATTGCACTTGGTGTCGTTTTGATATATTCATGAGCATACTTTGGATATGTTGTCTCTAATTGTCTCTAATGCTTTGGAAACATGATTTAAAATCTTAAAAATATATTTTTTTAGTTAAAATTTAAATATTTTATGTATTTTTTTAAAAACCGGTTCATTGAAACCGGTTCGACCGGTTCATTACCAGTTCCGGTTCAGGTTGGACCCTTGACCAGTTCCGGTTTTTAAAACATTGATTACAGCTACCATTCACTTCTCTTAATCAGAGAATGTTCAGCAATTTTTGATAGCATTATCATTGTCTATGTAATGAAAAAACATAAGTATGTGGCACAAAGATACATATAGAAGAGTTTGAGTACATGTATGAGGTAACTCTACATATGGCCCCTTCAATAAGAAGAACTCAATCTAAATGCAACAGAATGTGCTGTTTTAAAGATGGTCTAAGTGTGAAGATTTAAAGTTGTCAGACCCAGTTGTATAGATTTGGTCGTTTTAAGCTCTTTATGATTCAATGATTATGATGAAAAAAACAACTGCAACATAAAATTAGTAAAAAAGACAAGAATGGATGAAAATTGTACCACTCGAAATGGTGTTCCCGGAATACATAGCCATTCCGGAATGCCAGTGAGTATTGCAGCACTAGGACGAGTTTTAAATCTAGTTCTTTTCCTGCCAGAGATCATAGTAGTTCTGTCTTCTCGTTGATGTGTCTCAACATGGCAACCAACTTGTCCCACTGCAACACCTGAAGGGGTGTTGAAAAACTCGGTGATCAGTTTGTTCCCTGATTCTCTGAGCTGGGATTTATCATCCATATTTGCTACTGCTTTAGGAATATTTGCATTGGCCTCTGTTGAATTACTGTTTCCTTTTCTTAGTTCATGCAGTGCATGCACAATTTTCCTCCTTGGACCAAGAGCAGTAATACCTAGAAAATTAAGGTCCTGTCATATTAAATAGCTTATGTAAGGCAACTTTGTCAACAAAAGTAATCTCTTCTAAGTAGCACTGTAGCACTGAGAATAATCATTTTGACTTAAATTGCCTTATCTAAACTACATGCATGTCTTTACATAAATTGCCTTAACGAGACTACATGCATTCCATGTTGATGCCCTTTGCATGTTGAGATATCAAGTATGACAAAGTATCAACTAAATAAGGGGCCACAAAATCTAGGAACATAAGTGATAATAAGATGTTGCAAATGAAATGAGAAATAAACTGTAGGAAAAGGTACAGCCATGAATCTGGAAAATAACAAAGTACCTCTTCTGTTAGCCACTGAAGAGAGTCCCAATCAATCTCCTCCTTGATGAAAACTTCAGCATACCTAGAAAGGCCTAAAGTCTCTAGCCATTTAAGCACAGGAGTGATATCAACAACAGTCTCAGAAACTTTTTCCTTTGGAGAATCTTCTTTGTTAACCACCTGCATGATTTGCTCAAAGTTAGAGACATCAAACATGGATATAGTCATAAATTTAGACTTTAGAGATTTAGGTTTCTAATATCTATTATAAAGGAACAGATATGCCACCTGGTTTTAAAAGCTCTCTGATAACAAATCAGAAAATTTGACGAGATATACATTTGATCAGCTTTTGATTCAAAGGTTAACATATAAACTGCTATTTGGATTCATTTTCAAACTTTATGGTGAAGAAGCCAAATAAGAAGCTTCGGAAGTTGAAGAACGGGACAGTTCTATGTCTAAAGAGGACAGAAATCAAAAAGCCAAACTCTTTATAGATTTATTTATTTTTAACATGTCAAAATGATTACGAAGATAAAATAGAACTTGTCTCTACAAGTTCCAGGAAACCCAAAACCAGTGTTTAGGTGCCAACAAAGCCACTTATTATGCTATTTCAGCAATTTCGGTTCAAAATAATCAAACTTCAAATAAAACTTAGGATAGACATTCAGACTGCCAGAGAATTTCTACATGTTAAATCAGCAATGCTACTTTAGAAAGCAAGCAAGCAATATTAACTATATTTGGAAATTTGATGTAAAAAGGACTAAATACAGATAATTGTGCCGTTCAGTGGCTTCCAAAAATTTAAAACTTTTTAAAAAAAATCAGACATTGTGTGACACCCACAAGGATAAAATCATTATAAACCATCCAAAATGCCAGGTTCTTACTTGCTAGAGAAATACTAACATCCAAAATGCCAGGTTCTTACTTGCTAGAGAAATACTAACATCCAAAATGCCAGGCTCTTACTTGTTAGAGAAATACTAACTTCAACCAAAAAGGATTGTAACATAACGAAGCTCTTAAGACAGAGCTAGTTAATATCAAGAGTCTTGTTAATGTGGTCTAGCTCAAGTGGTTGAAAGGAAGAATTGTTATCCTTCCCACTTGGGTTCAAACCCTGCTTGTGACATATTTACTCTTAGGAGCTGGGGATCTGTTGTGTAATGGTAGCACGTCTGACTCCAGATCAGAAGGGTTGCGTGTTCGATTCACGTCAGGTTCAAAGTACTTTAGGGGTGGAAGGTGCAGGGGAGATCATTCTTGATCCCAAGGGAAACACAGAAAACACTTTTGAATGGGGACTAGGCAGAGCCACAAATGATCAAGAAGAGGCTCATGCTTTGTATCAAGGGTTGAAGATCATTGACAATAGGCATTGCAAGAATCTAATTGTTATTGGGGATTCAGCGTTAATCATCAAATTAACAATCAAAGCCTCTTACCCAAGCAATGGTGCTCTAATTAGAACAATCTCCCGAATCAGAAAAGAAGTCTCCAGGTTTGAGAGCATAGAATTTCATCATGTCCTCAGACTTCTAAATTGGCAAGCTAATTCATTGGCCAATAAAGCAACCCATCTAGACCATGGTAATCTTAGGTTAAAAAATGGGGAAGCTTATTTCCCTATCCCCTAATTTCATGTCACTAAGAGATATGATTAAACAAAGCATTTTGAACACTTGGCACTTAATTTCATTTGGGACGGATGTATATCAGGGCCAGCAACCTGGACGCACACACAGTGCAGTCCTCTCACACATGCAGCCTTCAATGCAAACGCGAGCTATTCAACCACTTCGGCTCATGATTTTTGGTGCAGGTAGGATTATGGCCTTGAAGAGTGGGGAATTGATGTTTATTGTGGGTTTGTGGCTTATCATTCCGATGCAATTGGGTTTGAATCAAGGTTCAGAGTCGCTCTTTGAATTGTCCCTGTGGGATCCTAGCTCCGGGGTTTGGTTGGCTCTTAGAGATTTTGTCTCTAGTTCGAGTGGAATTGAAAGATTAGAATTGGCCACGGATTGGCTGTGCACTCCAAACTGGCTCAGTTTCACTGGATTGAGGGTCATTGGTGACTTTTGTGGCTCTTCAGGTGACGGTAGTTTGTGTGGTCTTTGTTGCCCTCCTTGTGGCCATAGTCTCTGTGACCTTTGTGCCCCCCCAGTCTGCTCTCTTCAAGTCTGTGGGGCTGCTTTTGCTTGGTCTCAGCGCCGGTGCTATTATCTCATTAGCTTGGGTAGATTCAGTGGTTTTTATGGCCCTCATCAGATTGGTGGCTGTTGTGGCTTCTATCGTGGTCGTGGCTTCTTCCGTGACCCCTTAGTCAAGGCAATCCAAGTTCATGGGGTAGCTTTCACTTCAGATCAGTTAAAGGTAAGTCGTCAGTGCTCTGTTATTGGCCTAGTTGGGTTGCTGGATAGTGATATCAGACTTTCTAGACCATGTGTGGCTAGAGATAAAACAGGGTTGTCTCTGGGTTTATGTTGGGAGCTTCTAATGGATCATGGGCATGCTAGACGGTGCACTTTGTGTCAGAGCTCATCAATTCAATGAGTATTAAGAAGACATAAGGCTTATATTGCTGGTAACAAAATCTCAATTTCATCATTCTCAAACAGAAGGCAGTCTTAGGAAGCTAATAGGGATAACAAAGTCACTTTGTTGATGGAGACTCTTCACCAGACAGCAAATTGTGGATTTGTGGGCCAAATGTGCAGCCCTCAAATAAATGATTGACGGCCTGGTTAGAATTAACTCCACAGCCCACTCAATGGCCAGACTGTCCATTGGATCAGCAGGGGATAAGGAGGATGAAACTGTCCAGCAGCAACCAGAGGACATGGAGATGTTGAACACAGACCAAAATTCTACAACCAATGAAATGCAGCAAGAAGAAGCCCATAGACAATTTGGCCCCATCCAGTAATGTTATATGTATTTTAAAGATTGTTTGTTGTTAGGATTTTTTGTGCAATTGTACACTTACAGTAGATTTCAAAAATCCTTTTTGAAAAAATGTTATGTAGCATTAGAATGTCAGATCCAAACTCTAGACATAATTCAGACAGTTTTGTTGGATAGTCCCTTTTTATGTATTTGCATGGTGTACAGTGTGGCTGCAGCATTTTTCTAACACATATAACCGTTTCTGTTAATAAATAAATAAATATTAAGAGTCTTCAGCATGTAAATTTGGATGTTGAGCAGAACCAGAATCAGACTGAATGGATCAAAGATGCTATACAGGAAGCTCCCTTGGCCTGCTATGAAATAACCTGTCCCAACAGTTCAGGTGACACATGTTTGTTCTCCTACTGTGAACCTAATCCTGAGCAGGCAATCTCAACCTCAATTTCAGGCTTAATTGAGGAGTGCCAACTACCCATCAACAGCATGTTCTACCTCCAGCTCAATGCACTAGATACCAAACAAGCCATCCATCGTCAGAAATTAGAAACCCTTCCCTTGCTTGCATCTGCCCCCACCCGTAAACGTTATAAATTGGATGCTTACAAGGCAGAGATGGATAAGGCTACCCCTGCCTCTATTCCCTTCATAACCTGGCCTCCTCATAAAATGCACTGGAATAACAAGTGTGAGATAGAGATTTGTCCTTTCCCTTTATCTCTGAGAAGAACCCACTAACTCTTTAGTCAAAAGACTCTGAGTGAGCCTGGCTGATAAATTACCTTAATTCAAAAAGTACCTTATGTAGTTCCCATCTATGTCCATCTGGAAAGAAACTTCTGAGAAGACATGGTAAAGAATGATATCTAATTCGAAGTTAGTGAACCTCTTGCTCACATTACCAAAAACTTATTTCCTTGCTTTCCATAAAGACCAGCACCACAAGCAGTCAGTTTAAAAAGCATTCCAAAAAGTCAAATAAAAATTAGGAGTCTTCACTGCCTCCAACTGTGATAATAAATAGAGAAGGGGCTAAAGGACAGCCCTGTCTTATTTACCTCTGAAGAACAAAAGGGCAAAAAGTTTACCATTAATTTCCAACTATGCAGAGGCATCCTCAAATAGAACCTTCACGATCCTTCTAAATCTATCACCAAAACCATGACATCTATAAATTCCCACTCAATCCTTGCATACTCCTTTTCAAAATCAAGCAAAGCTATACCCATATTTTGGGCTAAATTTTTAGCCTAATACTTTACTTCCCACGCTGGAATGAAGTTTTTCAAGATTTATAGTAGCACAACAAAACCTAATTGAGTAGTTCTATGGTCTTAAAGCAAGAGCTTTAGCTATAATGGTATGACAGATTCAACAAGATGATTGATCTCCAGTCCTTTATCAAATGTTATTCTCCAAACTCGGGGATCAAATTGATAAAACCCATATTAACCTCTAGTCCCAGAGTACCTTCATTGATTGCTTCATGATAACGGTTCAACAAATTATCAAGTATTAAGTTCTATTTGAATTCTATCTAGACCAGAAGATTTACGTTCTCTCATGGTGTCTATTACCCTTCTAATTTTTTCCAACATAAGAAGTGCATCTAAAGTGGTCCGCATATCTTTAGAGAGCGTCCTTGATTCTACATGTATGCGTCCCCTTCTACCTCTAATTTTGCAAGCACTAAACTAATTGAGCTTTGTTTAAACTTTACCCCATCCATACCACAGACTGTAAAGACATACACTTGAATGTGCCTCTTGAGTGATATTTGAACTCTTGCCTATTGGATGGAGGGCATCAGCTACCAGTCCAGTTTTAAGGACTAAACGTCAGAGTTTAATAACTCATATACCCCACAATCTAACTGATTGAAGAGCAGTGTCATTTATTAGTGACGTGTACAGTGTATTTTGAAAACTTAAAAAACATCATTAGATCATAAAATACAATCCCAGGTTTGAGCGGTATCACCCCAAAAGGCATGGAATCAAATACACAGAAGGACAAACATGTGACCTTGATGTATCAAAAGTCCTCGTGTGCAGCTTCTCAAGTCAAAAACATAATGTATAGGAAGCTACATAGTAACTAACTGTACAGCCTTCGGTCAAAAGTAATGCAATTTAGCCAATTCAGCGTCGGTTCATTGGTGAGGTTAACGAGTTCTAGGTAATCCACAAGGATTCCATTCTTAGTGTGGTTTGCCTTACCCCCATAGCACGCATGACTTTCAAAGTGATGAAATCAGATACAAGTACCAGACAATTTTGGTGGAACAGATACCTTTAAACCTGACACTAAGACAAAGGCAGTCGGAAATTTGTGATGCAAACCCTTGAGATATATTTATTGAAGCAATTGCAAAGGAAAAAAAATTGCAATTTATGCTGTACAAACCCTAAATTAAATCTACATGCCGAATAAATGATAAATCAGACAGCATTTAAATGCATCCCGTGGAGTGAAGAATAAACTTACCGTCTGCAATTCATCCTTATCGAGGCAATCATTTGTATGTGCTTCGCGTTCTTGGTCATTCAGATGAGTGATTTCCATTCCGCAGACAGGGCAATGCACTAACACCTGCCTCTGATCCAAAAAATATACACCGCCCACACCATTACTTGAGATCCCACATGAGGTGCTGACCTGAACCAAATTTTGCTGACGACCCAAATCATAGTTAGGGATTCCGAGTGACGTGTTAGCCTGACCCAAATCACTATCAAAGATATTACATGGACTACTGACCTGAACAGTATTATTTTGATAATCTAGATCTTCGTGAAGAATTCTACAAGGCCCGTCAGTCCGACCCGAATCATCCACTGAACTTCTACAAGAAGCGCAGTCGTTATCCAAACGATTTTCATGGCATAAATCATCAGCTGAACTTCTACAGGTAGAACGGTCCTGCGCCAAGTCATTTTTAGGAATTATACATGCAGTACTGGTCTGATCCAAATCATGTGTAGGGATTATACATGGAGTACTGGCTGGACCCAAATCATTTTCATGGCAGGAATCATTATTGTTGAGTCTGGAAGGACTGCTACCCTGATGACATAGATCATTTTCAGGGATTCCATATAGACTACTGGCTTGAGTCATCAGACTCATGATGTCCTCTTCATCTCCTTCACTGCGGCACCCCTCAACCTCCATGTTTTCAATACAATTATCATCCAAAACTTGGCCTGCTTCCTGTGTTCTTTCAGCAGTGCAGCATAGCTGCATCAGAGCATTCAGCTGAGTCCCCGGTTCAAAACTGAGAGATTCCAGGCCTTCTTCAACTAAATCATTCATTTGAATCCCTGGTTCACAACTCAGAGACTCCGGGCCTTCTTCAACTAAACCACTCAACTGGGCCCCCGGTTCAATAATTGGAGAATCCGCATCCTTTTCAGCTAAGGGCAATGGTGTGCCCATTTCTAGCCCACGGTTTCTTCCTCTGCAGAGCAACCTGCTTTCAATTGACATTCCCTTGCTAGCATCTTTCCTTACGAATTCCTCGTTATCATTATGTATATTATTCTTAGCCAGAGAAGGTATATCGATCATTGTGCTCTCATTGGATTCATGGGGTTTGAAAGAAATATTGGTGATGTCTTGAAGTGGGCGAGTCTCCTTTGCATTCCCCTTGCCTTCTATGACCTTATGCTTGCCTTTCCTCCTGGTATGTTGATGGTTATTCGAGGATTTCAGAGGATTTGAATTGGGTCTGCTGTGTGGCTTCTCTATTTTGGACATTTTAGGTTTTTTGTATGATTTGAGGATAACGTCTTGATTGATTGAAAATGTGGGGATAGAGCACTGAAAATCGTCATCGTCTGGCGCCATGGCCAGAGCCACAGCAATGGCTAAATCAGACTCCTGTTGTTGCTGTTTTTGTGAAGAACCCATCTGCTCCTGCTGTGTGTTTGGCGAGCTCCTCCTCTTCATTGACCGGCCTGAACTAGACTTGATTCAAAATGAGTGTGGCGGGCTTTATGTATTCGAATTTGAAATGCCACGGACAAGAGCCATCTTTGTAGGACAACTTGGTCACATAAGGAGGTCAGCTCCAAGATGTTTAAAGTTAAGTGATTTGGGTTAGGAACAAGGAGATTATACGATAAATGTTTAGTTATTGTTATTTTGTTTGGAAATTTGTGTTATTATGTTCACAATTTAATAGGGAATATGGAAGTTTATTTCATGTTAATACAAGTTTTCAAATTATATGTTTGGAAGTTAATGTGTTTGCCATTTTTATGATTATAATTTATTTATTTGTTCTAGGGGTGTTATTCTATATTATATTGATTGTGATGATTAGTTTGTGATAGTATATAAGTCTTAATATACCATGATATTTTTGTCAATGGGATGAGTATAAGAGGATGACTACAGAGAGTGAAGTCTCTTACTAATATAATGGTTGATTGATTGTAGGGTGTGTATGCTAACTTGCTTAACCTTCCCCTCCTCCTATGTGTGAGGTGAGTATGCTTGCTTACTCGGTGTTCCCCCCTCCTCTACAGTGATTTCTCCTACTAACATAATGGTTGATTGGTTGCAAAGTGAGTATGCTTACTTGTTCAGCATTCCCCTTCATGGTGTCTCCTACTTACATAATAGTTGATTGGTTGCAAGGTAAATATGCTTGCTCGACCTTCCCCTCCTTCATAGTGGTGTTTCCTACTAACATAATGATTGATTGGTTGTGGGGTGAACATGTTTGCTTGCTCGATCCTCCCCTCCTCCTCTATGAGACCTTGGACTTGGGAACAACTCAATGAAGAGTAAGAGAGTGAGATCTTGGGTAAGGTCACTTACCTTCTAGAGTTTAGGTGAACAATAACCTTAAGTGAATGAACCTTAGTTATGCATACATATAACACCCCAAATAGATTAATTAATTATTATAATTAAGGTAATTCAAGTCAGTAATGTGATAAAGTTAATTAAATACTTAAAATCAATAATTTAATTAACTCAAGTCCTTCTAGATGAAAGTCCTTCTCCACCTATCCAAGATCTTGAATCACAGTCCTTCATGTTCCAACCCTCTTTGCGTCAACACTTGAACGAAATCTCTTTGCCAACTAGTGAGATCTCCTCGCTCTCGTGTAAGCAAAAGTTCTTTGCTTATACACTCTCCACACTAGCAAAAGTCCTTTTTTTCTAGTTTTGACCTTGATCTCTCATCAAGGTACTTGATCTTGGCATCTCACCAAAGATCCCAACCTTGGTATCTCACCAAAGGTCCCCACCTTGGTCTATCACCAAGTGTTTATTGATCTTGGCATCTCACCAATGATCCTCACCTTGGTCTCTCACCAAGGTCTCTGTGTCGACTCCCTCAACACAAGTGATTTCCTTCCGAAGTGTCATCCTCCTCTCACATAGGCTTCCTTTTATAATCATGAGTTTACCCTAAATCCAAAACCCTAGATCTCCAAAGTGATCAAAGGTTGAGATCTAATCTCACCTTCACTTTAGATCTTATAGCTAGGACTTAATTTAACTTTCACTTAAGTCACTAATGCCAATAACTTAGGCATTAACTTAATTAAACTCATGTTAACTCTAAAAGGTCATTCACTTTAATAATCACTTCGCTAAAGTGAAACTCCTAAGTCCTAACGACTTCCACATGCTAGACATGTGCCAATGTGGAAGTACATGTCTAATGCTACCATTAACATCAACCGCCACTTGTGTGAAGCTAATATCATTATTAAGTGGCGTGGTCTTTGTAAAAGCTTTGCAATAAATCCAAAATTGGACCGTGCAAACTGGAAACTTTGAAATAAGAGCTACAACAGTTGATAATCAAGGCAATATGTGGTAAAATAAATAAAGAATCAAATGCCTTGTTGTAAAAGATTATATTGACAGGAGCACCACCTATTCTTAAAAAAGGAAATCTGCATAAAGACATGGCAAATAAAAGGAAAGAATTGTATTATGGTGACACATTCAACTCCCTTGGACGTGAAGACCACCAATTTCAGTGGTCATGGGCATATAAGTGGTACTTGTCTCTCTCACCTGCAGAGAAGGAATTGAACAAAGTCTCGAGTTCAGGTATTACATTGGTCGGGTGTGTACCATAGGTAACATATTTTAAAGAGTTGGTACTCTGGTGTGCCGATAAGTTTGATACAAAGTGAAGAATCATCCAAATACAAGGAAAGTCGTCGATTTCTTTTTCCCCTTCACTGTTTAGGAGGATGTTGCATCTTCTCGACCCCACTATGTTATTCAAGAATGCAAAGGCGGATGAGTTTCTCAAAGAACATGGAGGAGGAACAAAGCTTCTAGAAAGTTACCTCATAAGCCTAAGAATTGACATCAATTATGCTCAGGTCGAGGTATGTTCTCGGAAGTACCCATATAAAGAGTTTGCCTAGCTTTTCACTAGAATAATTAGACTAGAGTCCACGACCTCGGTGCCAAAATAAATTGTGTATATTCTCCATCATGTTATTCATGAAAATGCCATGATTGACTGGGCTCACATAATCTCAAATGAGATTTTGTTTCAGTTGGGGAGCTTGAGAAAAAACAAAAAATTCTATGTGACTTCATATTTGGTCTTTGCTATAATTTATATCACATATTTGAGGACTTGCCTAGAGGAAGAAATGTTCATTTAAAGAAAGAACCAACTTTTGTCTGGTACTCGGTGTTATGGAGGCATAAAGCCCCATATAATTTTTACGAAGTCCAAAATGGTTTTTTGTCTGCTTTTAAAAAAATGATTCATGGTCCCATTGTGTCAAGGCTAATCACTAGAAGCTACATCCTTTCTCGCTGAGAAAGGAGTTTTTTGATCTCTTGAGGAATTTAGTTTTATGAGTTTGTATGGATTCCAAGGGAAACCCTTGTTGTTACCATTCTATGTGACTGGCAGAATTTCCGTCATTGACGTGTGTAAAAAGTATAAGTACCAAGCACACTTTTTCAATAGGAAAAGGAAAAAACAATTTATCCCTTTGCCATGGAGAGTTGGAGAGATATATGTCAAACATATCTCTCATTTAGATGAATATGTTGTTCAATTGGACCAACTTAGTCTGAAGTAATCCCAAGCCATCAAGGGTTTCGATCCAAAAGATTCATTTTCTGCACACATGACGTTAGTCGGGTATGCTTCATATTTCAATTAAGTATGAGCAATTCGAAGAAGAAGGGGGACATAACCAAAATCTCCCTTAAGCATCCATTGAAGATGCCCTAAATGATATTAAAGAATTAGCTAACACAAATGAGTATTACATGAAAAGAGACATAGAGACAACAAACAAAAACCACAATTCATCGAATGTATCCCAAAAAGTACTTCGGCAAAGACCAAACCTCAAATCAGTGGTCGAGAACAAAGAAGGACATCCATTGGAAACTCAAATGATGGTGGAGACAAGGACCCTACTAAGAAAACAATGGAAAAATTTCACATTGTTCATACTTCCACAAAAAGAAAAAGAAAAATTCAAAAGGAGGGACAAGAATTACTTGACATTGAAGAAAGTCCATGTTAGTCCTTAGGCATACTATAACCTCTTACCCTTGTTTTTTAGCCTATGCTATTAATAAATTCATTCCTATCTTCTCAATTCCAAAAAATCATTTTTCACCATACATCTATTTGTATCAAGTTCCCCATACATTTGTCTTTTATAATTTTTGGGTGTTTTTGCTTTGCTTGAGTTCATTTTCATATGCTTTTGGTGAGATAGATTTGAACATTTACATGGTTTGAGTATGTCCCATCAGAATTTCTAGTCAAATTTTAAATTTTTTCTTAAGCTTAAAAGAGAAACATGGTCGCTAGAGGAATGTCGCCATTCTTGTAGCGCCTAAACCCATCATTTTTTAACGTGTCTTGGTCTCGAAAATCCTGTTAACAGTCACAAGAGCATGTAGAGAATCGTGCAGCAATGGTGACTATCCTCAAAATGATGATTCAATATAGGGCTATCGTTTAAAGAACACAAGTATGTACTTGTTAATGCATCCACTGAAGTTGGGTTTCGGGTCACGATCTGAAGCACTTAAAGTTATGATCTAATTTTGAAAATGAATTTGTATAACTAGATTGGGATCCTAACATCATTTTGCAGTCGAAGGAATGTTTCCATATCAATTTCCTGTGCAGGAATTTCTAAAGCTCAATCAAATTGAAACCCCAACATTTTGATATAAATCATTCTCAGTGTGATGGCTCCCAAGAAAAGTGGTTAGGTTAGCCATTTAGAACCAATAGGGAGCGAATCGCTGGAAGCATATCCTGAGATTATGAAAAAATTCATCAATGCAGAGAACTCGATCGAGGTAGCATGTCATAAACCTGGTAGGGTTCGAGACCGCAAGAGGCAAGGGTTATCGTAATGGTAATGTGGAACAAACATGGAAATCTGGTTGAATAAAATGGTATAATGATCCCAAATTCATTAGAAAATGGCAAGTAGGTAGTTGCCAACAGAAGTGAATATTCAAGTGAAGTGAATGGGATTGGAGAAATATGTGTTTCATTTTGCGTGCTCTGAATATAATGATTACTCACAGGTCTTTCCCAAAGAAGCTCATCATTGCAGGTTTATGGAAACAATCAGTTCTATACCCTCTTTCCATTTCAAGATAGTGAATTTTAAACATCTTTCATTACAGTCCATTGATTGTGAAAGCTTAGAGTCTTCAAACACGAGGAAAAATGGACATGTGAAGTGCATAGAGCTAGAGGGGCCAAAGCTTCTCGAGGCTCATATAGGTTGTTTTGAATGGTTCAAGAAAATTGTTTGCAGAAACATGGGAACCATCCAAGCATACCCATGTCATCAAAGAGGTCTACAACAGAAAAAGAAAGAGAGTTGAGGAAAAATAAAAAGTTGTAGGTGAACCTAAACAACCCCTTGAGTTTTAAGGATATGATGTATAGCCAAGTTTAGACAGTCGGGAGATCAAACAACATTCTGGGCCAAGCCCTAGCAAAACAGAGTATGTGCATAAAGCAGATTTGTAGGTTCATAGGCTCAAGACAAGCCCAACAAACAAATTGAGGTTGGAATTTAAGGAAAAACAAGATCCATCTCTCACAAAGAATGTCATTGTTCCAGATGATATCCCTCCACAACCTACAAGCAAGAAAAGCACAAGGAAAACAGCAAAGAAAATAGGCCTTGTTTCAGCAAAAGCACAAATTAGGGTTTCATCTACGAAGCAAAGAAAAGTACAGGTTCAGAGGAGGGTTACTAGAGCCATGACAACCCAGGAGGTTGTAGGAGACAATATTAATACTTTAGCAGAGGTAGCACAAAGTTTCATGTGATTTATGTTAGAGTTTGAAAGGCGCTACTGAAACCTTCTTGTAACTTGTTGTTTTTTCCTGTTTTAGACACTAGCTTTGGTCACATTCTCCGAGAAAGTGGAGATAAATTTTAAAAAACCGGAAAATGTTTTTGTTAGGAACGGACTGGTTTAGGAAAACTTCTCTTAGTTTTGCAACAACTATCACGGTTTGAGAGATTCGAATAGATCTTTGAGGCCTATTTTTTAGGATTTCGCCACAATTAGTTTCCTGTAAAAATTCATAGATAGCTCATGATTCCGGATTTTCAGGGATATGTGAGCTCATCAATTCGAATTGGGATTAGACCTCTCTAAAGATAGATAAGGAGGTTTTCATATCCATTATTTTTGGATCTTGATAATAATGTATCTTTCTATATAAACCATGAAAAAAGAGGTGCAATGAGGGGGGGTTCGAGTGGTGGAGAAAAAAAATACTTTGTCTCTGATTGTAATGCTTAGGACCTATTACATTTTGCACTTAATGGAAAAGGATATTTGATGGTTAGACTATCTCTTCTTGTCTTTTATTCTTTCTTGTCTTACTTAAATGCATGTGTATCTTTGCAAAGCATTTGATATATCTTATTTATGTTTGAAAGCTAGTAAAGATTTTGTTGATTGCTTGTTCATTACAGGATTTGTGTTTAAGTACTTCATTTTTGTTTCTGAATAATATTTAGGATCAAGAATTTCCTTTGTGAGTTCACAAATTGGGAACTTGCAATTTTCTTTCCTTTCATGTTAAACTTCCTTATCTAGTTCAACAGATTGAATACCATTGACTAAGTAAGTGTGATTGGAACTTATTTTTGTAATCAGAAATTGAAATTGCCTATTTCATTTACTACTTGACCTATAAACCAATCCAAAATCCAAAATAAACCTACAAACATAAAATCATTGCAATAAATGAGGTGCCCTAGCTTTCCCTTAGCAGTCAAGGACAACTTTAGGGACTAACATCTTTTGGCGTTGTTGTCAAGGACGAAGGAACAAAGACATTTTCCCTAGGAGAATGACAACGATCAGATATGATCTTTGATGGTGAACAAAGGTTAGGCACATACAAACTACAAATCATTCACATGGAAACTCCATGGTTAAAGAATCCAGTGGGGACTCTACCATTTCAAAATGTCAGATACTCGGATGGATGTTATTTTGGCTCGAAGGTTTGCTCCTTTTAATTTCGCAGCTATTCTTGGTTTTACTAATGTTGTACCTATTGTGGATGAATGGGGAGATTGTCTTCCTAGATTTAGAGAAGATAAGGATGATCATCTTGTTCAACACCTCATCAAATTTCATGAATGCATGGATCAGTTAGACATTTCTCATGAAGAAGTACTTATGAAAATGTTTTTGTATTATCTCGAAGGTGATGCAAGACAATGGTATAGATCTTTACCTCCTGGAAGTATATCTTCTTTGAAAATTTTTAACACATTCTTTCATGATCATTGTAGAAGACTCTTTCCTGTTGAGATTTTATTTGAAAATTGCTGTGAAAAATTTGAGTCAAGTATACATCATAGGGAAGATTGTGCTTATTATAGTGAAAAGGAAATGGAAAACTTGCAAGAGAATATTATTCATATTTATTTTTCTTGTGAGAAAGATCAAGACTCTTATAGACATATTGATAGTCTTCCCCTTGGAAATGATGAAGACATGCACATTTCTTCACAAATTTCCAAGAATCAAGAGAAGGTTTTGGTTGATTTTTCAGATTTTATGCCAATTCAGTCATCTTTTGAGTCAATCATTAATGAAAAATATGAAGGTGTCGATGGGGATTTATGGGATGAAAGGTAGACCTCTACTCCTGATAGTAAAAATCAGTTTATAACGAAAGAAGAACAAAAATCTTTATCTTTATCATTAGATATTTATCCAAATACACCAGTTTATGATGCATATGATGACGATATTGCATTATTAGATCAAGAATCTCCTTTTATGAAACATTTTGATCAACTTTTCCATGAAACCAACAAACCTATAGACAATGAAGAATCCTATCCTGCATATAAAAATTATGGTTCAGAGTCAGATCATAGTTTTGATGAACAAATTTCTACATTAACATGCACTGAAACTCATAGCTCTGAGCCATTATATGACAATTATGGATTAGATTCTTTGGAGGACAACAAAGAAAACATGATGGTTTATATACAAGATGYAGTACTACCAACAGAGGTTACCCAAAGACCAACCAATCAGTCGGAGAAAGAAGAGGCATTTCAACACAAACAAGATCTCATTGAGCATGTTATTGGAATTAATRAAGCTATATTGCAACCTCTTGACTCTCATGATTATCTTGTTGTTTTCCATGYTGCTAATTTTTTTTTTGTCCAAGAATGTTGTCAACTTGTTCAAGAGAATGTTGTTTCCCCTGACTGTTATGAAGTGCATGATGTTCATGAGGTTTTTCAAGCAGGACAAGAGGATCATAATCTTGTAAATGGAGTAGAAATTAYAGAGGAGCAACTTGGTCTTTTAAGTCAGCTGGAAAATTTCCATGTTTTTCATGGCCTAGTGGCTACTTGGATGGAGAAAGTTTCTTTAGGGGTCCCAAACATTGCAAATTTTTGTATGCCACTTAATTGCAACAGTAAGTTTGAGTTGTCCATTAGATTTTTGTTGTATCTATCATGTTTTTTCTGCGTTTTATCAATCAGTTGCATACAAGAAGTTCTGATAGTTAGTCAAATGCTTTCATGGCTGCATTGGAAGTTTGATGGGACATGATCAAGGAGATGATTGGTTAGTTGTGTAGGAGCTGTAGATAAATAAGATTCCTTTTATAGCATGTTAGTTTCAGTTTGAAGATCAATTTGCAGTGTGAGAGTAGTGTCAAGTTTTTAGTGAGTAATAATAAGGACTCCATAGCCCAATGGAGACACTAGTTTTCATTTAGATTCTTTCTTTTGATATTTCAGTATGTAGGATTGATTTGAAATAAAGCAGGGATCAGAGTAGTTGGAAATAGTAAAGGGGGTGGGATATTCAAAACTGATGAAGTGAGAAAGGAAGGCATTGGTCTGCATAGTTCTTAATGTTTTATCACAAAACATTACCCTCAGAAGGAGCCAATGTTAGTCCTTAGACATACTATAACCTCTTACCCTTGATTTTTAGCCTATGTTATTAATAAATTCATTCCTATCTTCTCAATTCCAAAAAATCATTTTTCACCATACATTTGTTTGTATCAAGTTCCCTATACATTTGTTTTTTATAATTTTTGGGTGTTTTTGCTTTGCTTGAGTTCATTTTCATATGCTTTTAGTGAGATAGATTTGAATATTTACATCGTTTGAGTATGTCCCATCATAAATTATAGTCAAATTTTAAAATCTTTCTTAAGCTCAAAAGAGAGACATAGTCGCTACAAGAATGTTGCCATTCTTGTAGCGCCTAAACCCATCATTTTTTAATGTGTCTTGGTCCCAAAAATCGTGTTAGCTGTCACAAGAGCAAGCAAAGGATCATGCAGATAATCGTGCAACAGTGGTGACTATCATCAAAATGATGATTCAATATCGTTTAAAGAACACAAGTATGTACATGTTAATGCATCCACTGAAGTTGGGTTTCGGGTCACGATCTGAAGCACTTAAAGTTGTGATCTAATTTTGAAAATTAATTTGTATAACTAGATTGGGAGCCTAACAACATTTTGAAGTCGAAAGAACCTTACCATATCAGTAGCTTGTGCAAAAATTTCTAAAGCTCGATCAAATTGAAACCCTAGCATTTTGACAGAAATTATAGCCAATGTGATGGCTCCCAAGAAAAGTGGTCAAGTTCGTCGTTTGGAACCCGTAGGGGGCGAATTGCTGGAAGCATATCCTTAGATTATGCAAAAATTCATCAATGCAGAGAACTTGATTGGGTAGCATGTCATAAACATGGTAGGGATCGAGACTCAAAGAGGCAAGAGCTATCGTAATGGTAATATGGAACAAGCATGGAAATCTGGTTGAATAAAATGGTATAACAGTCCCAAATTCATTAGAAAATGGCAAGTAGGCAGTTGCTGCCAACATAAGTGAATATTCAAGTGAAGTGATTGCGATTGGAGAAATGCATGCTACATTTTGTGTGCTCAAAGAATATAATGATTGCTCATAGGTCTTTCCCAAAGAAGCTCATCATTGTAGGTTTATGAAAACAATCATCTCTATACCCTCTTTCCATTTCAAGATAATGGATTTTAAACATCTTTCATTAAAGTCCATTGATTGTGAAAGCTTCGAGTCTTCAGGCATGGGGAAAAATGGACATGTGAAGTGCATAGAGCTAGAGGGGCCAGAGCTTCTCGAGGCTCATACAAATTGTTTTGAATGGTTGAAGAAAATTGTTTGCAAAAACATGGGAACCATCCAAGCATACCCATGTCATCAAAGAGGTCTACAAAAGAAAAATAAAGAGGGTTGAGGAAAAATAAATAGTTGTAGGCTAGCCTAAACACCCCCCTAAGGTTCAAGGATATGATGTATTTCCAAGTTTATACAGTCGGGAGATCAAACAACATTTTGGGCCAAGCCCTAGCAAAACAGAGTATGTGCACAGATTTGCAGGTTCATAGGCTCAAGACAAGCCCAACAAACAAATTGAGGTTGGAATTTAAGGCAAAACGAGATCCATCTCTCACAGAGAATGTCATTGTTCCTAATGATACCCCTCCATAACCTGAAAACAAGAAAAGCACAAGGAAATAAACATAGAAAATAAGGCATGTTTCAGCAAAAGCACAAATTAGGGTTTCATCTACTAAGCAGAGAAAAGTACAAGTTCATAGGAGATTTATTAGAGCCATGACAACCCAGGAGGATGCAAGAGACAAGCTTAACACTTTGGCAGAGGCAACACAAAGTTTCATGTAATTTTTGTTAGAGTTTGAAAGGCGCTATTGAAACCTTCTTGTAGCTTGTTGTTTTTTCCTATTTTAGACACTAACTTTGGGCACGTTCTCCGAGAAACTGGAGACAGATTTAAAAAAACTAGAATTTTTTTTCTTTTCAGGAACAGATTGATTTAGAAAAACCTCTCTCAGTTTTGCAACAACTATCATGGTTTGAGATATTAAAATAGATCTTTGACACCTATTTTTTAGGATTTCGCCACAATCAGTTTCCTATAAAAATGCCTAGATAGCTCATGATTCCGATTTTTCAGGGATATGCCAACTCATTAATTCGAATTGGCATTAGATCTCTCTAAAGTTAGATAAGGAGGTTTTCATATCCATTATTTTTGGATCTTGATAATAATGTACCTTTCTATATAAACCATGAAGAAAGAGGTGCAATGGGGGGGTTGAGTGGTGGAGAACAAAAATACTCTGTCTCTGATTGTAACGCTTGGGACCTATTACATTTTACACTTAATGGAAAAGGATATCTAATGGTTAGAATATCTCTTGTTGTCTTTTATTCTTTCTTGTCTTACTTAAATGCATGTGTATCTTTGCAAAGCATTTGATATATATTGTTCTATGTTTGAAAGCCTATAAATATTTTGTTGATTGTTTTCTCATTACATGATTTGTGTTTAAGTACTTCATTCTTGTTTCTAAATAACATTTAGGATCAAGAATTTCTTTTGTGATTTAACAAATTGGGAACTTGCAGTTTTCTTTCCTTTCATGTTAAACTTCCTTATCTAGCTCATCATATTGAATACCATTGACTAAGTAAGTGTGATTGGAACTTGTTTTTATAATTAGAAATTGAAATTGCCTATTTCATTTACTACTTGAACTATAAACCAATCCAAAATAAACCTACAAACATAAAATCATTGCAATAACTGAGGTGCCCTAGCTTGACCTTAGCAGTCAAGGACAACTTTAGGGACTAACAATCCTAAAGCCATGGAAGTGGACGATGTGATAGAGGAACCCAACTAGTCGGAGCAAAGATTGATTGAAACCATGGTGATTGCTGAAGAATTGGCTTCTCGAGAGCTAGAAATATTTGAAGAGGAGTCTGTTACGTTACACCACGTGGCCTACTACAAAAGTTCTAAAAATCCTTTAATAGAAAAGGTAAAATGAAAAATAAAAAGGTTGTAGAGAAGTGGAAGTCAGAAATTGGTTTTCATGGGGTTCCACCCTAAAAAATCGTGCAATTTCATGATGTAACGGGGGAAGCTTTGAAGGAATTCATTTTTGACATAGAAAAAGAAAATTTGGTTTTAAAAGAAAGAATAACGGAATTAGTAAAAGATTTGATTCTAAAACATTTATTTGTCGAGCCTATCACTACAATACAACCAATGTTCAGTCTTGAAGATGTCGAGATTAAAGGGTTCATCTAACTTACTAAAGGTTGTAAGGAAATACATTGGAGACAATATTAAGAAAAGAATATACTTAATTCTTGAAATTTGGGAATTAGTAGAAAGCTCAACTACTTTCTCAACAAGGTCTTTGCACTTTAAAGAGTATATCCAGAAAGATTTAGAAAATGATGAAGGATTATATAAGGAAGTAGTGGGAACATTTGCAGAAAAGGTTTCAAGTTCGAGCGAGACACACAGAAGAGATCGAAACCTTCCCTCCAAGGTTCACATGAAATAGATCAATGCTGGTTGTCTAAAGAGTATCAAATGCCTAAAAGAGTTATTGTTTGAGTGTGATACTATTAACATTAAAAGGGGAGTCATATTCTTGAAACCTGATGATTTGACCAAAGAGTTAGATGGCTCACATTTAATAATGGATACAATACTTTTAACAAGGGAGCAACTACTAGAACAATTCGAAGCATTAAAAGTTTCATGGGCGAATTAATTTAGTGATTGAATTGAGTTCTCTGAAGATGAAATAGAAAGTGGCTAGTAAAGTATGAAAATAAGAACAAATATATTGAGGACACAGTTCATCAATCAAGCCTTGATTTGAGAGAACTAGAAAATTAGTTATTTGAAACTAAGACCAAACATGAAATATGAGTTGCTCTGATGAGGGAGTACATTGAAGAATGGTTAACAAAGGCCTTAGTTAAGATAACCAAGACATATCAACAAGAAGTCGTTACATCAATTATGCCACCTCCAACATAGCAGTAGCCTGCAAAAGATGCCACAACCAGCAAATGACGGTTCAGAACCTCTATCATAGTAAGTTGAGTAGTCACCCATTCTTGCTTTCACCACTTTTTCTTCCCCGGTCGATAGTCATTTTTCCTTTTTTGTTCTCAGGATATGTGAAACCAAAGGTTGACCCTTAACTGCTTTCTCTTGTCTTTCAAGTCTCTCTTCATTTTATGATCCGCGAGAGCCCCATCCCAATCCTCTTTGAGGGACAAATGTAGTTTACTTTTATTGAAATCTCATACATTATTGTTTATTTTTATAAAGTCACCTATTATTCTTTGAGGTTCCCAAAGAACTATTCGAGACATAACATTATTGATCTCTCAGAATTTAAGTTCTAAGCACGAGATTTCAAATTTGCATTTATCAAAATATTTTTTGCATTTAATGGATTGATCATCTAAAGTTCTCTGCCATATGTGGTCCATATTTCCCTTTCATGTGCTGAATATTGTATCTTACTTTGATGAATGTTGTGATGAAAATGTCGTCCTATGATATTGTATACTCTTTTTGTTTACAATCTTGTTTTATGGTGTAAATATTTGCTTTATGTAAGATACATAATCATTTCTTAGGTACTCTTTGCATGTGAATATTTATTTCAAGAATAAGCCTAGTCCTCTCTCAAGCATTGTTTATGCTCTTGCATGTTATTTAAATTAGAGCAGTACCACCTCTTTAAAAATGCAAGGGGATATATCCTCGTGATGTTGTCTTAAAGACCATAAGACAATCCTTTTGATAAAAAAAATTGGCGACCATACTAGGGATCTAAACAAAAGGCTTGTTTCATAGACCAAAAATTTGGATAACTCTACCAAAACCCAACCAACCCCAAATACAAGTTGAACTTAGAGATCAAAGAAGTATCTTGCACCAGTTGTATGACCTAACAATAAAAAAGTGAGGAGTTGTAAAGAACTCGAAAGAACTTGGGAAGTTCTTGCTCAAGAAGAATAAATAGCCATAGCTTTGAGACAAATAAGACAACCATAAACTTTAAAAAGTTGGAATCATGCAAAGGTCCATTAACAAGAAGTAAATGTAAGAAACTTGATATTCACGAAGAAACCCAAAGTTCAAGATTTGAATCCAATGGTATCACAATCATGGGTGATCGACAAGAATAAAGAAATGAAATTCCTAATGAAGAAAGAGACAGAAACGAAAGACAAAGAAGCCCAAGAAAGAGAGCTAGGTCTAGCCCACTCAATTTATGAGGACAACAACATTCGTTGCCAACTTTACCTCAAGGAATTTTACTTGTCATTTCAGGTGAGGGGATTATGGATCCTCAAAGGCATATGGATCAATTCCTTGGTATTTGTGATATTCATTTGTTTGAACATGATGATGTAATGGTCAGAGTCTTTCTACAAACTTTGATAGGCCCAACCTATGAATGGTATCTTTCTCTCCCAGATCAATCAATTGGTTTGTTTGATGATACAAAAGATATGTTCATGACTAGATATGCACAACCTATTGCATATCATACTCTACTTACTCAATTAACCCAAATCCATCTTTAAAAGGGTGAAAGGATAAGGGATTTTAACTTACGATATTTCAAGACATTAAATCAAATCCCAGATGGGCAATGCCCAAATTATTTTGTTATATTTGGATGCTACAAGAATTCCATGCCATCAAATGTGAATTATGCAATAAGAGTTGCACAAATCTTGACTTAAGAGGGAAGAGAATCTCATTCCGCCACACCAAAAGATGAGAGCTTCGTTACCCGATCAAAGAGGAAGAAATGATATAGAGAAAATAATTGAAGATCACAGACCAAGAACACCCAAAGTCCCAAATCCAAATGATGTTGTGTCAAGAAGAAATTTTAGAAGAAGAAAATTTTGAGTCCTTTGATCAAGAATTAATCAATGATCAAGATGAAATCTTGGAATCAGTCCAAATGGAAGAAGATTCAACATCCTTTCATATTTTTTATGAACAAGAAGATCTTGAATATTCGCAAGATAATGTTATTCAGATCAGAACTCAAGCAAATAAATTCAAGACAAGGGAACAACCAAAGAGAAAAAAAGAAAAGCAAAAGCTAACGTTCCAGAGCCAACAAAACAACAACCAATTGTGAATCAGACGAAGAATTCATTGCAAATGAATTATAATTTGGTCGATGAGTTAACTAAGCTTTGGATTACCTTGCCATTTATGGAGGTAGTTAAGATACTCCAACAAAGGAAAAGTCTTTTAAAGATATTGGATGATACAAATTCAAGAATAGAGGCACCTGTGATGAACACAAGACAACAACAAAATATCACATCAGTAAGACCAAGAGGCAAGGTACCACCATTTTATATATCCTTAGAGAATCATGACTTTACACTACATAATTGTTTGGTGGATAGTGGAGCCACTAACAATATCATGCCATTATCGATAATGGAGGATCTTGGGATGGAATGTACAAAGTACTATGAAACTATTGAAATTATATATGCCATTGACTCAAGAAAAGTTCCATCTTGTGGAGAAATTAAAGATTGTTGGGCAGGGATAAGTGAAACACCTCACATTAAAACAATATTTACTATCATAGTAGTTTATTTTCCTCCAACACATGGTGTAGTTCTGGGAAGAGATTGGTGCTCATTGATTGGGGGATATATAATGAATGGACGAAAGTTGCATGATGCTTCCAAATAAAGATGGAACAATGATCAGAGTTCCTTGAAGAAAACCAATATCGTTTAAGAAAAAGGAAACTGAAATGATGCAGAACTATGTAGATGTTGGAATCAGGAATTATGTTGTTTTCAACACAGAGCAACTAAATTCACCTAAGCAAAATGAAGAAAGTTCTTTTCAAGGTTTCTGGAAAATGTCATATGATGGTGCTTGCTCTAAGTCTGGAACTAGAGTTGGTATTGTTTTCAAAAGTCCCAAATGTTGTATTTACTCACATGCAATCAAATTATGGTTCCATTGTACCAACAATGAAGCGGAGTATGAAGCATTGATTTAAGGACTGACCCCGAACCTTCAAATGCTAGTAAAAGATCTGGTGGCGATTGGTGATTCAAAACTGGCTATCAATTACATCAAGATAAGATATAGAATAAAAAAATAAAGATTAAAACATTATGCAAGGAGAGTGTGGGAAATCATAGAATCTTTTAATTCTTTCAATATTTCTTTTGTTCCTCGAGAAAAGAATAAAAAAGTTGATTCATTGGAAGTGGTATCATCCCTTTTCAATACAGATGATTCTCAAAATCAAAACACTTTTCATGTCAAAACTATTTTTCGGCCTTCAATACCTGATAACTAAGAGTATTGGAAAGTTTTTGAAAATGACGAGCGCAATGAAAGTTTCCTTACAAACCACGACTCAACATTATCTAATTATTCAAAAGAAATCCAAAATAGTCAAAAGAAAATTCATGATCAAAGTGTTATGGTTCTTCCAAAGAATTATGTCAGTTTGGAATCTCTTTTTACAAGAGATGATCAAACAAAGACCTTGGATCCAACATATGAACCTTCTATTAGAAAGGTTCAAGAGACACAAAAAATCATTATCAGTGCATATGGTTCTCCAAAATACATAAATGTTGGTACTAGTTGTACCAATGAAGGGATATAACAATACACTATTTTATTCAAAGAGTTTCAAGACATTTTTCCTTGGAGTTATGATGGTTTAAAGGAGTATGACAAATCTATATTCAAGCATGTTATACCACTCAAAGATGGATCAAAAAAATTTAAGCAAAATTTAATGTTGGCACAGGGGCAGACCCAGGGTTCAACGCTACAACAACGCACCAACAAAACCCTAACTCTCGTGCCTTTCGACAACACCTGGGAAACAGATGAAGTCTCACCTGAGGTAGAGGCAGGGGTGGTTGCAGGACTTCAGTGTCTGCAACCTTAGCTGGGACACAGATCTATGATTACAACACCTTAACAAGCACTTAACAGTTACAGTTCGTTAATATTCAACCTTAATTATAGTGCAGCTAAACCCTAACAACCGATCAACGCAATATTCACATAGATCCAATAGATTCAAGTACTAAGCATACCAACATAGGTCAGATCTAGCATTTATTCACATTATTAAGCACTAAGCTACCATATCAGATTCATCTAACATACATCAACACACTAAGCATTCAACCATATAGACAAGAGAACAACCATAAAGCACATAGCAACCACAACACAGGATATACGTGGTTCACCCCCACCCTGGGGCTACGTCCACCAACTCTTCTTCTTTATTTCTTTCTGTCAATCTTCTACATGCACAGAGCCACGATATTTTACTCCGCAGAGGACAAGAGATCTACACACCTCGCTAGATCCTCCTTCCCTGAAGTACATCACAAATCCTTCCATAGTCTCTTACAATCACTTGCACTTAGCTCTGCAAGTCTCACACAGTATGCACAAAGTAGTTATAATTACCACTTGCACTTAGCAACTAACACTTAGCACTTAGCACACTCTCACACTTGCCCTACATAGATCGAGCTCTAGCACTTAGCACACCGCCAACCTCTTCTTACATCACCTAGCTATCTATTTATACATTACAAAATGGGCCTAAACATGGGTAAACCCATGGGCCGATATCCCATTCCCATTACATAAGCCCAAAAACCAAAAAGACCTAAAAGGGGGTTGAGATCCCGCGATCTCTACTTCGACTTGCGCTCCATCTTCGACAGCATGTCGAAGTTCTAAAAGTAGGTTAAACATGACCAATGATCCTTAAAACTTGGTCAAGGGCCAACAGGCCCCCAACACTCACCCGTGACTCGTCCCGAGTCACTTTGGTCTGGGTAGTTGTGCTTCAAAAGCCTCAAGCTTGGCTCGAGCTGCTTCAACCTATTGTTGTGCCAGGGCCTACTGCTCGATGAACTCTTGGATGACTGCTTCATTGACAGGTCCCTCTAAACGTTGTTCGACTGCAACGACTACTTGTTCCAACTCTGAGCCTCGGCCTTCAATCTCCTCAAACAGTTGGCAAGCTTCGTCCTAGACTGGTTGGAGCCTTTGAATCACTTCCATGAATTTGCTCTGAATGGTGTGGACCTGCTGTTGAGCAGTGTGTTGTTCTTGGGATCGCTTCATCCTTTCATCTGCTGACAGGAGCTTCAACTGCACCTGTATTATTGTTGCTTGTTGCTTTGCTTCCTCAAGCTGTGACTCCAGTACCTTCAGCTTAGTATCTTCAATGAGTCACTCATAATTTTGTGCGTTCTGAGCACTTAGTTGTTTGCATTTCAGAGTGAATGCTCTGATCCTCTCGACTGTGCTCCGGGCAGTGGCTTCTCTTTGATCTCGCACGTCCTGTGGGGTACTTTGCACTGTTCATAGATCGAGGTCTGTGATTCTCTATTGAAGCTGTTGGATAGCTTCAACAAGCTGCTCTACTTGGTGTTCCACTGGGTCTTCCTCCTTTTGCTCTAAGCCTGTCACAGAGCAAAGTTCTCTGTTGACTGCTTCTTTTACTCCCACCTGCTCTGCGAGCAACTGCTCTTTCTCTAAAAGGATATGCGCTTTCTCTTCCTCAAACTTAGTTTGTAGGGCAACCTTCTTTTCCTACGCAACTTGACGTTGCTCTACGACTACTTTTTGTACTTGCTTTAGGGCCTCTGTGGCCTGTTCGATTTCTTCCTGTGCACGACGGAGGCGAGCTTCAGTCGCATCGACTAGTCTACGGAGTTGGGCAAGCTCGTCTCCCAACTCAAGTGCTTCTGACGGTGGGGGCACAGTGGGTACTGTGCAGCTTGATTGAATGGCATGTTGTACCCCTCTGAGTTCAACCTCGATTCTATCGTACATCTCCTCCTGCTTCTCTTCATGTTTCTGCAAGATGTCCTATGAGGCATCTGCTACAATTGCGATGATAAAGTCAAAGTCATCCACAGTGAGCACAGTCTGCATTTTAGACAAGGTGGCTCTAGATTTCTTTCGGGAAGTGAGTTTCATGGGAGAAACCTTCATTTTCTTCAAGGGATCAGCGTCATCAGCAGGGTCCCTAGGCAGTGTTATTTCACCTTGCTTATGTTGGTCCTCCTTGCCATTTGTCTCTTCTACTTCATCATCACCCCATCGTCCAGGTGATACTGAAGCAGTGCCTTCCGATGCGCTGCTCAAGTTCTGGACCTCTTCGATCTTCTTCCTTCTGCTAGGTCTAGGACGATCCTTTGCTTCATGAGTGGTCCAAGGGTTGCCGATTAGTTCAGGGTCTGACATTTCTGCGGGGTCTGCGAGGATGAGGAGTTCTGCTGACCATTCCTTGGTGAGCTCTTCAAGGTCCTCCTCGGTGAACTTGTAGTACGATTGAAGATCTTCTTTATGCCCATCTGTGCATGTGGTGATATAAATGAAGTGTCGATCTGCTCAAAACTTCATGAGGGATCGGAACCGATGCAGGGTGTTTGGCGTCATGCGAGGGACAACTTCTATAGCCCTCTTTAGTTGGAGATAATAGGTATGAAAGACCGTGTTTGAATGCCACTGTTTTTCCATATCGCTTGAGTACCAAAGCATGGTGAACTTCGCAGCGAGCGACTCAAACGACTCAATGTACGGGAAGGTCACACCTTTTGGCATTTCCCAAGCGGTAAATGAGATGAGGATCAGGAGCCAGCTAAAGTGGAACTCATAGCCCTGATCCTGAGCTTTGTGGTAGTCTAATTCTAGCTGGTTGACCAAGTACTTCGCCCAATGCATCTGGAGTCCTTCTACACATTTCTCAGCTAGGTCAACAATGGATCCTGTGACTTGAGTAGGTCGGTTCTTCCTCACTAGCTTCCCTGCGATCAGCTGGCACGCCAGGCACACTGCACCATTTTGGATGGAAGCTACCTTGTAGCCTTGCATTCCCTTTTACACATTGTCATAAGTGTCCTTAATTCTCTGTGCCAAGGCGTGATCGAAAGCCTTCCCTAGGTAGAAGTCTTGTGGGTCAGGTCCTTGCATGCTCAATCCGGTGATCCTATGGATCAACGTCAGATCGACTATAATGCGTCTACCTAGCCATAGGTAGCCGCCATGGTAACATGAGAGCAGGAGCTTAACACAGGCGTTAACCTCCCGGTGCCTTCCAAAGTGTGGGATCTTCATCACATTCAAAAGGGTGGACTGCGCAAGGTTCATAGTCCACGGTTGGGGGATTATTTTCGAGTTCTTCCCCTTTGTCCTGGTCAGGTACTTGTAAGGAGAAAGCATGCTGTAATTCTTGCGGTCACCTAGGTTGAAGTCGTTGAACTTCAACGTCGCGATCTTATCTTGCTGTGTTCAGACTGGATGTATTCCCTTTGGGAGGTACGCAGTAACCATGGTGTAATCAAAATCCCTTGGGACACTGTCATGACTCACCGCGTCGGCCAGAGGCGGGATATAGTCAGGTAAGATGGTCGGGATTAACTTCGCGCTTACTAGATCATCTTTGTGCTTGGTTCTCTTATCTGTTGTCGGTCAGGATGGTCTGGATCCGCGAGCAGTTGACAGGGAGGCTTGCACTCCTCACGTCGATGAAGCTTGAATTCCTGTAGACATCACTCTCTCGGGTATCATATCAATTAAAATTTCCTCGACTGACTTTTCCATAGCACTGAGCTCATCCGACTTGCATGCTTTTGATCGAAAAACTCGAGTGGATGGATGAGTGCTCAAAGAAATCGATTCAGTGTCGATATTACTAAACATAGCGCAGTAGCAATGGGTTCTCTTGTTAGCTCTGATACAATTCGCAAAAGTGTTCTCAGTGCAACAGTCGACGGACTAAGTAGACATGATGTAATGGATCTCTCCAACTGATAAGAAGCTCTCCATCAATGCAGTTATGTCCGTTGCGTCGCGGTCCCAACGGTCCGATGGCGATATTTCTGGTCATAACTATTGTTCTAATCGTCCTGGAACGCCGGTCCAACGGTTATAATGCTTCCAACGGTCATATCGCTTCGCCATGGCAAAGTGCCATGGGGCGCTATTCTGATATCCTGGCGAAGTTCCAATTTTGCAAATCTTCCTTTCGTGAAGTTCCCTCTGGGCCTTTCTGTAACTTTTCCACCGTTGCTTTCTTCTTATTGAGTTTCCTAGCCTTCTTCCCGATTATCTTCGTCTCGGTATTCCTTTTTCCACTCTGGTTCTTGTCTTCTTTTGGCACAACAACTTCACGTTGTTGGGATTCTTTCATAGAATTAGAGAGTAATACTGCTTCTTTATCTGGGGTAGGTGCTTTACTTAGTTGTGAATCTTCTTGTGTTCTTTCAACTTCGTGATCCAAGTTTCTGGTTCTAAGTAGCTTCGATCTGTTCTCGTGTTCTGCAATCAAGTGTGTTATCTTCCTAGTCATGAAATCTTTTAATTCTTGCTTTTTCTGTTCTAGGGCATTCTCTTCTTTTCTTCTGGTCTGTTCTTTCTCGATCCAGGTTTTTCCTAATAACATGGTAAATGGAGCGTTGTTCTCAATGAATCTAACAACCTCAAAATATTCTTTTGTTGAAGCTCCATGAGCACTCATAGATACCTGGGTGAGTTTTCCACATAGGGTTGTCAACTTTCCTTTGAATAATCCTATTCCTCCCAATGAAGGAGCCGTATCAGGATTTACTGAAGCTTCCGAAGTTCTTTCTGTCATGATGTTTATTTGTGTTTCCTCATCCAAAACACAGGCTATGTCAAAGTCTCCTATTCTTGCTTCTATGCATTATTTTTCTTTGAAGATCTCTGATAAGTTGATATCTCTGTGGTCATTTAGGGTTTCTTTCATTTATAGTAGTACAATCTCTAATTCTGTCTGGGGTTCTGCCATGGTCTCAGTTTCGTGACCTTCCTCAAGGTTTTCTTGTCTCATATTCATTCTGTCAAGCTTAGCAATCATTTTAGGGCAATACAAAACTTCATGGTACATAGATTTACAACAAAGATAACTAGGTCTTCTTCCAGGGCATTCCTTAGCAAGATGTCCCGGTCTTCTGCAATTGTAACAAAGCGTTAATCCTCTTTTTTTTTTAAATGATCCCCAACCTTTCCTATACTGCACACTAGGATCATAGTAGCTAACCTGCAAAAAATTATTTCTAGGATCATGCATCCATTTGTTAGTCCAAACATTCTTTCTATGCATATGAATAACATATCTTTCATTATTTCTATCAGATCTACTCATATCAAACCTTCTTTCATCTAACCGTGCCCTAGTTTTCAGACTAGGATAACATTTATCAAACATTCCTAGATCCATACTCTTGAAACAAAAATTTCCACTAATCTTATTTTCAGCAGAGCATAAAGCTTCCAAATCTAAAACTCTTCACTATTCTTACCTTTATCGGAGCACAAAGATTCGAGATCTTACCTCTTTTCTTCGGATCTGACTTCTCTTCTTAGCATAGAGCTTTACAGGTCAAGTAGAATATTGCGCACTAAGGCAACAGATCTACACACAGAGATTTCTTTCTTTCCTTCAGTTCCCAGCAATCACAGTTTCAGGTCCTGCCAACGGAACCATTTGTTGGCACAGGGGTAGACCCAGGGTTCAACGCTACAACAACGCACCAACAAAGCCCTAACTATCGCCCCTTTCGGCAACACCTGCAAAACAAATGAAGTCTCACTCGATGTAGAGGAAGGGGTGGTTACATGACTCCATTTTCCCCCACCTTAGTTGGGACACAGATATGTGATTACAACACCTTAACAAGCACTTAGCAGTTACAGTTCGTTAATATTCAGCCTTAGTTACAGTGCAACTAAACCCTAACAACAGATCAACGCAGTATTCACACAAATCTAATAGATTCAAGTACTAATCATACCAACATAGGTCAAATCTATAATTTATTCACATTATTCAACACTAAGCTACCATATCGGATTCGTCTAACATACATCAACGCACTAAGCATTCAACCACATAGACAAGAGAACAACCATAAAGCACATAGCAACCACAATGTAGGATATACGTGGTTCACCCCCACTCTGGGGATACGTCCACCAACTCTTCTTCTTTATTTCTTTCTGTCAATCTTCTACATGCACATAGCCATGATATCTTACTCTGCAGAGGAAAAGAGATCTACACACCTCGCTAGATCCTCCTTCCTTGAAGTACAACACAAAGCCTTCCACAGTCTCTTACAATCACTTGCACTTAGATCTGTAAGTCTCACACAATATGCACAAAGCAGTTACAATTACCACTTGCATTTAACAACTAACGCTTAACACTTAACACATTCTCACACTTGCCCTACATAGCCAACCCTTTCAACAGCACCTGTGAAGCAGATGAAGTCTCACCCGAGGTAGAGGCAGGGGTGGTTGCAGGACTCCAGTGTCTGCAACCTTAGCTAGGACACAGATCTGTGATTACAACACCTTAATAAGGCACTTAGCAGTTACAGTTCGTTAATATTTAGCCTTAGTTACAGCGTAGCTAAACCCTAACAACAGATCAACACAATATTCACACAGATCCAATAAATTCAAGTAGTAAGCATACCAACATAGGTCATATCTAGAATTTATTCACATTGTTCAACACTAAGCTACCATATCAGATTTTTCTATCATACATCAACACACTAAGCATTCAACCACATAGACAAGAGAACAACCATAAAACACATAACAACCACAACGCAGGATATACGTGGTTGACCCCCACCCTGGGGCTATGTCCACATGTTAGCGCTCTGTAATTTGCCTAAGACTACGGAGGCAATCACAGAGGTAACCTCGAACCACTTGGAGTCTTGGATCTAGCCCTCCAAGACTCAGAGAGGGATCTCTCTTTCTGAATTAACTTGGTATGGAATAGGACAGATGTTAGGCTAGCAATAAAAGTAATGAAAGTATGGGGTTGGGGTTTTGGTTTTTAAATGGTTAATTTGGGACAGCAAGGAGGGCCATTGGGAAAATGGGGTCTGCGCTTAAAAATGTGATTCACTCTCAGATCTGGACAAAGTTCTTTCACAAGGCAAGGTAGCGGAAATGTTGGATCGAATTAAGTTTTGATGGTGTCGATTTGAGGAAGAACTAGGGGATGAAAAAGCGAGCGAATGAGCAGTTAAGAATTCATAAACTAGCTTTTTAGAGGAGAAACATAAAGATTATCACAAGAGCAGATGCAGAGTATTTGCTAATAAATTCTGCTCTGTTACTCTTCTTCTGATAATAAGAATTGACAATAAATGAAAATATGATAGGAAAGTACTCAACAGAGAAGGGAAACGCCACCAACACCTCCACACAGGAATCCTGTAAACAACATGTTTATTACTGATCATTCATCTAAAGAGTACAGAAAGAGTTCTCTAGCCAAACACAACCCACAGTCTAGCAAGGAACCTCACAGGTCGAACCCTTTTACATTAAAATCCTCTGAAATAAATAGGGGAGATCCCCCAACAATTTTTTTAAGTCGATTTAATCACCTCGGCCAAAAATAGCCACGAATCCCTCAAATTTTGGAACTATCCGCCATGAAAATTGGACCGGTTTTCTGCGAAAAAGGGGTCCGAACAGACGTGTGKTTCTCTTTAATGATGACACCTAGGAARAAAATGAAGGAGGTTATTGTATATGGGCGTGTGMTGGAAAAAAACCTCCTTCGGTTTCGCAAAATTCGCCTCCAGCTGGCCGTAACAGCTCCTGCAAGGTCGGGACTGTAACAGATAAACCGAAAATGCGAAAAAATAGGCTGAAAGACAACTTTGATTCTCTCTGCTCGTAGCTCCGTTGCAAAAACTGAGAGAGGTTTTTGTTCTTCAACCCGTGCTGAGAAAAAACCTCTCTCGGATTTTTAAAATCCATCTTTTTTTTGCTAGAAACCTTTTTGAAAGAGGATGTGGTGAAACAGGCAAAAATGGCAAAAAAAATGAAAAAAGTGGTTTTTTTTCATGGAAAGCGGTATTCCGGACCCCCCCCCTCCCCGAGGTGGTAAGCGGTTTTAGGGGGGGGGGGGTCCGCTGGAATCATAAGATGACATGTGGATGGGGGCGGTATTTGAAAAACCATTATTCCGGACCCCCCCTCTCGTTAAAGTCCGGATGGTGAGGGGGGTCCGAAATTTTTATGGGCCGTTTGATTAATTTGATAGGATATGATGGAGGGGCGTGAGGTGTAAAATGTGAGCGGGAGTTGGGTGGGGTAGAACTTAGGATTATTTATTACATGTTTTGTTTTTTAAATATTTTATGTTTTTGTTTATGTTTTGTTTACGTTTGTTTTATATATATTTGTTTTGTATTGTTTTAAATATATTTGTTTGTTATATAATTTGTTTTATTACTTTTTGTTTATTTTATTTAATTTGTTTTTTATGTTTGTTTTATATATTATATGTTTTATTTATATATTTTAATTAATTAAATTCTAACCTAACTACTAACTTAGATTTTTTAACTTAATGAATAATTAATTAATTATTAACTAGTTATTTATTAATTAATTTAACCTATCCTCACTATACTAACCTTACTTATTTAATCTAATTAACTTTATTATTATTTTGTTCATCCTAAGTATGATTATTCACGGATGGGTGACGGGCGAGAGGTAGTCAATGGGGCAACAGGACAAGGGAGTGAGGGCGCAACATGGATGAAGGGTGCAGCAGGGTGATGGGGGATCAAGCGAAAAGAATGGAGGGAAGAAAACGGGATCAACTGAGCCAGACTTCATCATCACGAGAGAAATGCCAAATCAACAGTCGAAGAATCGAGTTGCCTATAATTATAGGACCCCAACACCACCAACTCTTCTTCTTTATTTCTTTCTGTCAATCTTCTACATGCACAGAGCCATGATATCCTACTCCGCAGAGGACATGAGATTTGCGCACCTCACTAGATCCTCCTTCCCTGAAGTACAACACAAAGCCTTCCACAGTCTCTTACAATCCCTTGTACTTAGCTCTGCAAGTCTCACACAATATGCACAAAGTAGTTACAATTACCACTTGCACTTAGCAACTAACACTTAGCACTTAGCACATTCTCACACTTGCCCTACATAGATCGAGCTCTAGCACTTAGCACACCGCCAACCTCTTCTTACATCACCTAGATATCTATTTATACATTACAAAATGGGCCTAAACATGGGTAAACCCATGGGCCGATATCCCATTCCCGTTACATAAGCCCAAAACCCAAAAAGCCCTAAAAGGGGGTCGAGATCTCGTGATCTCTGCTTCGAATTGCGCTCCGTCTTCAACAGCTTGTCGAAGTCCCAAAAGTAGGTCAAACATGACCAATGATCCTCAAAACTTGGTCAAGGGCCAACAGTTAAGAATGATAAATCCCAAATTTAAGCCTTTAGTAAAAATAGAGTTGGAAAATTTGAAAAAAACTGGTATAATTTTTCCAATCAGACACTCATAATGGCTTTCAAATCATGTGGTAGTTAGAAAAAAGAATGGAGAACTTCGTCTTTCTATTGATTTCAAAGATATCAACCGATCAAGTATCAAATATAACTACCCACTCCCAAACATGGAGATGTTATTGCAACAAGTCATTGGTTCTACACTGATGTCTACACCTGATGGATTTTCTGGATACAATCAAGTCCTTTTGGCTAAACAAGATAGATCAAAGACTGCATTCATTACACCATGGGGAACATATAATTATGTATGTATTCCGCTTGGACTAAAGAATGCAGGTGCAAATTTTCAAAGAGCAATGGACCATGCTTTTAAAGATCTAATTGGAAATTTGTGGCAGATTACGAAGATGATTTGACTATTTATTCAAAAGTAAGGAAAAGAAATTTCAAATATCTCAAACAAGTTTTTGAAAGATGAAGAATATATGGAATATCTTTGAATCCAAGAAATTGTTTGTTTGCTATATCAGAAGGAAAACTCAGTAATATTGTGAGAAAAGAAGGAATATACATTGATCCAGAAAGGGTTAAAGCAATAGCTGACCTAAATTCTCCTACATCTTGAAAAGGAGTACAATATTTCTTTCGAAAGATAATTTTTGTATGAAGATTTGTTCCAGATTATGCTATGTTTGTCAAGTCAATAAATAAGTTACTAAAGAAGGATCATAAATTTGAATGGACATGATAGATTCAAAAGGATTTTACATAAATCAAACATGCAATCACCACTGCCCATGTTCTTATCAGTCTCGACTTTGACAATTGTTTTATACTATATTCTGTTGGACACACAAATTAAAGATAAGCGTGTAGTGCATTTTATTAAAGATATGACACACACACACACACAATGATGTGACCTTTGGAATCGTCTTTAATGTCTCTTGGAATCTTCATGACGTTTCACGTCGTGTGACATTTCATATTCCTTGTTCAAGTAACCCTTAATGGATTACATTTCCAACATTCCCCCCCTTAATCCAAAGG
This sequence comes from Picea sitchensis, assembly GCA_010110895.2. Classification (NCBI taxonomy): domain Eukaryota; kingdom Viridiplantae; phylum Streptophyta; class Pinopsida; order Pinales; family Pinaceae; genus Picea; species Picea sitchensis. The sequence continues at coordinate 144,953 of SNQJ01S0010789.1, read as the reverse complement.
GGTGTATATGAGTCCAAGGTGAGAGTTGATATCTGAAAGTGGGCAACTGAAATCTAGAAGTGTGCAACTACTGATGGTTGAATGTGCTCTCTGAATCTAGTGGTTTTGGGATGACCAAAACCAAATAGCTAGCAAAAACTGATGTTTTCTACTAAATGGTAATGGTGGTTTAAGGAAGACCATAAACCAATATGGTGGTTTAAGGATGACCACAAACTCTCGAACCTTTCTCTAGGCTCAATGGTTCCCAAAACACTTCCTAAGTTAGCTAGAAGTTGGAAGCTAATGTCTTCTGCTAATTATAAGTGCTCTCGATGCTGGTTTAAAGATGACCATAAACTATGATGTAGAATAAGTTGAAATTCTTCTACCAAGTGGGGGTTTAAAGGAAACCACAAACCGTTGTCTAGCAGAAGTTGAAAGTCTTCTACTAAGTGGTGGTTTAAGGGAAACCACAAACCAATCACGCTTGCTTGTTATTACTCGATTGATGGGACTTTGAAAATGGAAGCCTGCCTATTAATAGCTGATTTTGGTCGCCCCTGTCAGGTACGAGGTGAGAAGATGCAAATCCTTTCACTGCAAGGTGGCTCAATACTCGAGGCTGGATTCGTTGATATGACTAACATATCTTTTTGATTGTTGATGACCATGTCCAAGAAGGAATCCACCCATAGTGTTTCTTTACTGTTGCATTTTTCTTGTTGTTAAAACATCTGTTTGAATGATGATTTTGTTGTCCACAATGCTCACAAGGATGAAGATTGAAGCATTGATCTTTCATATGGCCAACTCGCTGATAATGTTGGCATATCAGAATCTTCTATTGAACTGGAGCAGGTGAATGTGAACTTTCTTGAAGCAATCCAACACTCTGAAACTAGATCGGTTTGGTGTAATCTAGATTATGAAAGGTGACATCCTTTTCATATCTGATACCGGTTCTATGCTTGTTCTGCCTAATTTCTTCCTAAGGTATGATGATCTTCTTGGAAAGAGAAAGATGAACGCCATCTGTAATTGAATCTGGATCTGGCTCGTTGAGTGGCTCCTATGCTGGTTGTTGGTCTGAATCAACATCATCATATTAAAAAATAGGGTTCTAAATAAGGATTGGTTTAGAAGGTCGTCAAAGATTATGTCACTCAAGTGCATCGTGAAAAATACGAGTCTAATTTTGAAGTAGTGTTGTTTTTGCTTACGAAACTTGCAACCAGGTTACAATGGACTGTAGAGTGGTTTTGTCAACAGTGATTGTATTGTCTACAAAAGAGAGGATGAGAGTGTTCATTAACTCTAGAAGTTCCTCAACTCGAGCCATATTAAAGACAAAAATAGATGTCATAGGGTTTCTTGCAGCTCCACCCTGACTTTAGAATGCAAACAACAAATAGAGGGTGTCAGATTCTATAAAAAATGCACCCGTTTACAAAGAAATTTAATTTGAAAAAGTATGAGTAAGTTGCAACGCTTCGTCACTGCTATTGTTTGTTGTCCATTATCACAGAGTTTTCGGATGATTGGAGGATATGGAACCTATGCCTTTACCACACTATAGTGCACAATATCACGAGCATGCAAACTGGCCTGATCACATCCTTTGTTGGACAAAGCCTGCACTTGCTATGGGAGTTGCAAGCTGTGACAACCAACCTCAACTTCAGAAATTGGTCATCTCTCCATTTACTTTCCTTTTGCAAGAAGCATAGATAACCAATAGATGAGTGGACTTCAACAAATCACCCTAGCTCTAAAAAATGGGTCATCTCTCCATATTATCATCGCCATGGGTACCATTCTCTGTGGAAATTTATTCTTTCTTAGAAGTGGAAAAAGAGATATTGGCAGCTGTCTACTTATTCTGTGTGGTCAAAAGTGTGCAATTTCCAATGTCACCTCCAATGTTCATTCATATATCAAAGAGTGTTGAAGCGAAGGAAATACTTAAACAAGCACAATGGTGAATAATATAATAGTTCAACAAGTGAACATGAGCCATTTAATAGTGCTCACAACAGAACATCGAGGCCAATACGATATGAAGCACAACCAAGCACAATCATCTAATATTGCACACAATACGACATTGAGGTCAACACAATTTGGAAATGAATATGGGTATGCTCAACGAGATCACAGACCAAGAAGCAATACAAGTTGTTGTCGTTGCCACACCACAAAAAGAGGTGGTTCTTGGAGGTTGTCCAATAATACCAGCAAAGTCAAACGATTTACATCAAAACAAATTTGTTGTTGAAAGTATGATCGTAGAGCCAGTTGGTTGAGTGAGAAGGCGTGTGAGGTTGTAAGGAGCGATCTGCTTAGTAAAAATGAGTGAATAAATTAGGGTTTCCTTGTTGAATCTCGAACCCGAGCGAACCCAAGCTAGTGGAAAATAACTACGCCCATGAACCCATTGTGTAGGAAGCAAGGCTCGTATTCCAATATAAATATGTTGAAATATTGTAACTTTGAAGAATATTCTACCTAAGAAGGAAAGTTGAATAATATTATTATATTATGTTTATTAATTAGGCCCTATTGTGCCTTTGTAAAAGTCGACCCTTTTGTGCCTTGGCAGTTAAAATGTAAATTAAGAGAGCAAAGTGACAAGTCGACCCATACCTAATTATAGGCTGGCCATACCACTATTTATAAGAGAGGCCAACGCATCATTTGGACACACACAACATCTAGTTCTATAGTGGGCAAGTCTTGGAGGAGAAACTGTTGCAATTGGGGGTGACGTCAAGGAGGGTTTTGGTCTATCTCTTGGTATTTCGTGGTTAAGTGGTGTGTTACTCTTCCTAGTGAAGGAGTAGAGGAGGATCTTCTATTCGGTCCTTGGTCTATCTATATTGAGGAAGTTTTTTCTGGGTTTTCTCGCCCATGAGAGTTTCCCATGATAATCTGTGCATCTCTATTGTTTTTGTGATTGCCTTTCNCATCATTTGGACACACACAACATCTAGTTCTATAGTGGGCAAGTCTTGGAGGAGAAACTGTTGCAATTGGGGGTGACGTCAAGGAGGGTTTTGGTCTATCTCTTGGTATTTCGTGGTTAAGTGGTGTGTTGCTCTTCCTAGTGAAGGAGTAGAGGAGGATCTTCTATTCGGTCCTTGGTCTATCTATATTGAGGAAGTTTTTTCTGGGTTTTCTCGCCCATGAGAGTTTCCCATGATAATCTGTGCATCTCTATTGTTTTTGTGATTGCCTTTCTTTCAATGATCTTATTTATGCAACTAATTTGCTAAATGATTATAATAATAAAGAAGAACTGTAATTTCTAGTTGTATAAGTAAAAACATCAACATGGAATCAGAGCAGGCCTGAAAGAGACCAACTCACAGTTTATAAAGAAGTGTCTAGCCTTGACGCACCTTCTCCAAAGTTCAGTTTTTAGTGTTGCAGCTGCTGCAAAATTAGGGTTTCTGCATAAACCCCAAGTGTGACGTTTTCCTTGTTTGAGGAGGATGTTGGAGAAAATAACTTCACCTAGGAACTTGCCCTAGGAGGGCACATCTAGTCCTTGCATAATAATTATGAAATTTGAAGTTTGAGAAATTAGGGTTTCCTTATAAAACTCTAAGTTGCAGTGCCAGTTCCTTCATGCCATTGTAGCACCAATTGTAGTGGAATTCTTTGTGAAGTGTTGGGACTGGTTTTTATTGTCTTAGTGAGCCTTACCCTAGCAAATCTCCAGCTACATTTAAATTGCAAGTTGCAACACCTTTCTGCCAGATGGTGCCACTACCTGTCATTACTATTAGACGTATGTACTTACATATGTTCAAACTGTATCATTATTTTAAAGGGTATTTGCAGGAGAAAGGATCTTTTGTCTAAACAACAATCGTATATCTAGAGGGATCTCATATCCAACACATTCATAGGAACAATTCACCCCATGTTTGATTACTTTGATATGCCTCTACTTGTTACGACATTATTATAATCTTATGAATATCTAAGTTGAATTTTGATCTGTTGAAGTTATCGTACTAACCATTGGTCAAAATTAAATTCAAAGTATTAGATTGACTAAAGTTGAGAYTATAGAGTTTATTCCCTCACTCAGATTTTTGTCAAGATAGCATATTGTCTTAGTACAGATCACAGGTTGAAGAAATCACTTGTCATCTTGAGTGAAGGAGACTCGAAGGAAAATAAACACACTCATTCTTGAGGACAAGAGTCYRGGTTCCAGGTTTGATTGATTAAATTGATAAGATTCAAATTTACACATATCAAGTTTGATAACTGCTACACTATAGTTGTGATTTCAATCTTTGAAAAGTTTTATTATTGAATACTTGGTAGCATGTGAGCACTATTGAGATAAATGCTTACTGTAATCATTTACTAGATATAACTAACATCTCCTCTAGGAGAAAATTCTTGTTTTGTTTCCAAGTTACCATGGAGGAATGATTGATCACAACACTAAAAAAGTATTTTTCTCATTCTTTATTATTGTATTTCTTACTTTTTACCCTTGTTTCAGGTAGGTCACAAGTGATATCTCTAAAGGAGATACTGTGATGATTGTTGTTGTTCTTGTTTTATTATTATTATAAAGAGTATTATTCTTTTCTTATGTTTCTCCCTTGTTGTTCTTGTTCCGGGAAGGTCACGGGTGATAATATTGAGGAAGCTATAGTGACAATTGCAGGATACAACATATTAGAATAGACATGGATCAGACTATCGAAGTTGTATACATGACCGTATACATCCATGCACCAAAAAAGATGAAGAAGGAGCTACTTTTGAGATACATAGTATCTCATATGGAGATTGATTGTAAGGATCAAAAGGCTCCAAAGATGATCCAACATTAGATTAGAACTCACACTAGACTTGGTCAATGGATAATGAAGCCATCTTGACAGGAAACAAAATTCGTTTGAATTCTGACTCAACTTTTCATATTAAGACTTGGTATTCAACACCAAGTATATCCTGCAGAGACTATGAATTTTTTGTAGACTCAGAAGAAATCAAGACTCATAGTAAGCCTGATCTCAGAAAGGATCAGATAAGAAAAATAGACATCCTCCAGGAGTGGCAGACATATGCCATGAGTTGAGAAGACTAGATTGTAGCTTCAAAGACCTCTAGGAGACATGAAATCTCCTAAGAATATTCTCTTGTTTCAATGATAGAGGAGGAAGCTAGTCAGAAGGACTGGGATATGGATTTTTCCTTAAGACCAAAAGGGAAGTCAGTGGTGACTTCCAAGATTGATCTAACAGATCAAGCATGTTGCAGATAAAAGTATAGAGATGTACAAAGCCTGATTTGTGTCCAGAGGATTCTTCTAGCAAGAGGGAGAAGACTCTGACGAGACAATTGCTCCAGTAATCAAAAGAAGTATATAGAAAACAAACACGATTCATTAAAAGAAGCCTACATGGCATGAGATTCAGAGGGAGCAGGTATGAAAATCCCTGTATTTGAGATTGAGTTGCCTCCATGAAAGAAGAAAAACTACCTTCGGTATCAACCACTTTGAGTTTCAGATGAATCTGTTGCCATGATAAAATAAAAAATCTACTCTTGGGGTTCAACAACTACAATGAGAATAGAGCAGTCATTCTTATCTTTAGAAATAGTAGCTACAGGTGCAGAGTCCCAGTTCCAAAAGGAACATTTGCAAAAAAATTAGAGGACATACTCTTAGACAATGAGATAAATAGTGTTTTGCAGAAAGCACATAGAACCAACACATTGTCAGACATTTGGCTTAGGTTGATGGATAGTTGGTTTTCATTGATGTCAACTATTGGATATTGATATTGTAGATTGATGTCAACCCTTAGTAATTGATGTTAACCCTTGGAGAAAGTACGGTAGCGAATTCCAGTAGCACAAATATTTGGGTAATGGACCCAAGTTTGTTAGATGTAAAGATGACTCATTATTGTCTTATCATGTTTGATAATAAGTACAAATGGATGAACTCCAAAGTGGTCCCCTTATGGTGAAAGCCCGCACGGGAAGACACTTTTCGGATTGAGTTATCCTAGAAGTATGGTTAGAGAACCCATACTTATTTGTGGAATAATAAGATGAAGGTCAATGAATTTTTCATTGAAACTATCCTAGATGGATAGTGTTTGTCATT
>SNQJ01S0010789.1:97140-114051 GCA_010110895.2 Picea sitchensis | reverse complement strand
CAACTTGAATTCAACTTCTTATGGGAATTCAAAAATGTGCGCATACGAATTCCACTATTTCAAGCGATTAAAGATGCCCCATATATTCCAAATCCATTAGAGAACTATGCTTGAAAAACTAGGTAGAAAAGGGAAGTATCCCCACACTATTCATGTAATCGACAAATTGGTAGATCTAATGCTTGTTAGAATATTTATGACCAAATAATCAAACCCTAGAAGCCCCATAGTGGACGTTCAAATTAACGATGTCCTTCTCTCGAACACCTTGATAGATTTAGGAGCCACAATCAACATAATGATAAGGGAAACTATGGAAAATCTTGGATTAGGTGGCCTACAAGAAACTTCCACAATCCTACAATTAGCGGATCGATCCACAATCAAACCCGAGAGCACCCTAGAATATGTAGTGGTTTGTTTTGAATTGGTGACATGATGGGGCTAGCCATGAATTGAAGTTGCCAGGACATGGGCATTTACTCCACAATCTTGCACACTATTATTTCCTTTCTACCTTGGTTTTAGGTCATTTCCATGTAGAAAGTTAGGGAAAAAGAATCTGAGCTCCGCTTGTTGAAACTCTCTCTCCTAGTGATTTTTGTAACTATTTCAACCCCCATCACTCGTGTTAGCACTGATAATCACCCTCGGACTGCTAAAGGATAAGCCCAATACCCATCAAAATGTAAATGTATTAAAATGGGTTGAGTAGGTGGATCAACAAGACTTTAAAGAAAGGAAAAGACAACAGATATCATTACATATCAGTGATGGACCATTGGGCTATGAAGTCATAAACAATCTTCTCATTGAAGGCATTTAAGCTCCCTATTAGACAAAATATTTGTATAATGATGAAGAGAAGAATAATAGAATAACATAAAGATGAATATTCACTTAGTAGAGATCCTCTCTGTAAAGAGAATTTAGATGCGTCTGAACAGTAAACAATGATAAATAGGCAAGTTTACAGCAGACCCTCTACCGCATCAAGAATCTATCAATCAAAGGCAATTTTTAATCTTTAAAATCAACAATATGTTCAAACAAGATGAAGAATAGAACAAATAATATAGAAGACAAATCTAATGAAACAACTCATATGAATCTTCAATAACATACAATTTACAACCACATGCCCCTCTGGCTTACAAACTGAAATGTACAATCATAAACATTTCTCAAAACCTCCTCCGATCTTGGGCCAACTCCCCCCCCTCTTCTAATATCATTCATCTCATGTATTTATAATCAAAACAATAAACATGTCTTGTTGCTTGGGCGCCTCTTCTCTAGTGCTGTGTGTTCTTCTCTTGTCTGTCCTGCTCCTTATGTCAAAAGGAAACTCTAGTCAGTATGGGCCTGTAGGAAGAATTTCCCTCTATGGTACTTCAGGCTGACAATTTTTCTGTCTCCTCGAACAGACCCTCTATGCTTCCATTTAAGGGGGTAGTCGATTTTTCAACCACCAGTCCCTCTTTCAGTAACTGATTTCTCCTTGGGAACAAGATGAGGCTTAACACCTAGTTTGTTGCCATGCATTGCTCTCAGATTAGACCCTTTATAATCAAGTGATTGTGAAAGTTTCCAAGGGCAGTTTGGATCCACACCGCTATGACCCCCGCAATCCACCACCAGCTGCCACACACTTCTTTAGCTATACCATGGTTTCGATTGCGGGACCGCTCTAAGATTTTATCGTTCGAGCACTTTCTGTCCGTGCAATGGAGTGTGGCCATCGATCTTGTCACAATTTGTGATCTGGGAACACCCTTCTTTTGTTGCCACACGCTGCTCTTGGATGGACCCTACATTAGCATGTGATTGCAGAAGTTGTCAAGGGCAGTTAGGGTCCACACCGTTTCGGCCCCAACAATCCACCACCAACTTCCACGTACCTCTTTAGCTATACCATGGTTTCGATTGCGGGACCACTCTAAAATTTTATCGTTCGAGCATGTTCCATCCCCGCAATGAAGCGTGGTCGTCGATCTGTTGCAATTTGTGATCTAGGTAACCCGACAATTTTAGGGCTCCCGCTAAAATTTATTAGACTGCCAACTCCAAAATACTTTTAATTGTGTTTAGAGATGGAGCCAATTTTGGCGTTTGGGATCTTTGAATGCTGAGCAAGAATATCTCCCAGAGGACGATCTCCCGAATCTGACATGGTGGCTTGACGTCATTGTGCTGTCACAACTACTGATGGATGAGTTCCATGTGTCTTTGACACTTCGGTCTTCGAGAGTTTTGGATTGTGAAGCATGAAAAACTCATAGAGTGGTACGGGCCTGGAGTGACGTGGTAGCCTGAAATGAATGCTACACGTCGTTGGTGGATAGGGTCCATGTGTTGAATTGAAAAACACATGTGCAGTGGTAGGTCCTGAAGCGATGTGTCATCCTGACGTCACTTCAGGACTTCATCTCTTTGGGACTTCGGGATGTTTGGATGGAAATCTCCCGAAGTAACTTTCTCCCGGTTGATGTGGCAACCTCTCGTTACTTCAACACTTTGGACGTTAGGATATTTTGAACATGGGCATGAATATCTCCCGAAGTGACTTTCTCCCAGTTGATGTGGCAACCTCTCGTTACTTCTGTGCTTCAGGCTTCGTGGGCATGAATATTTCTCGAAGTGACTTTCTCCCGATTGGAGTGGTAGCCTCTCGTTACTTCGACATGTCGGGCTTCGGGAGCTTTTGAACGCGGGCATGAATATCTCCCGAAATAACTTTCTCCTGGTTGACGTGGCAACCTCTTGTTACTTCGACACTTCAGGCTTCAAGAGATTTTGAACGTGAGCATGAATATGTCTCGAAGTGACTTTCTCTTGGTTAATGTTGCAACCTCTTGTTTCTTCGGGACTTCGACACTTATGTTTGGTCATTAATCCTTGTGCGACTTTGAAACTTCGAATGCACAAAAGCCACTAATATGAACTGCACATGGGATCTCCACCATTGAAAATTGAACCTGTCTTTTTGCTTGTATTTAATCCTGAAATGGATTGTTCTGAATGCTGCATTTTTCTCATAGTTTTTTCTTTGTGCATGCAACATACTTGACCAACCTGTTTTTATCAACCAGAAGAGGAAAAAACTTATATTAAGGTAAGTAGAAAAGAGAGAGACTCGACAGAGGTGTAGACCTAGGTTTTAACAATAACTACATATGACCCATGACAAATTTATGTGCTAACATTTGGCTCCATAGGGGATGGCATGCTCCCTGTGAGTTGCCAAGAACAAGCAACTTCAATGTCTTATCCTAGGCTATGGGGTCACTTATTCAAATACTTAAAAAAAACTGAAAACTGAAAAGATTGCACACATGCTTATTTATATACAAGACCCTACTCTAACTGACCTTTGCAATGCTCAGGTGAAGACAAACTTCCACCATAGCCACCCAAACTGTTTGGTAACATAATTCTTCTTTTCACTGCAAATGATCCATAAAAGGTAAGGGAAGTATGACAGCAGAATGAAAACATGTTTTGGAATACTGACAATACCTCCAAATGATGATAAGATGATTAATTTTGTAGGCTCCAATGCTTTGGGAAAGTTCAACTCCATATATAACCCCACAGGGTCATAAATTTTTTAATAAGGCATGCTAAACTGGTAAAAAGTTACCTCCTTTATTTCATCACTGCTCACATGTTGTTTGATGTTCTCAACATGTACATGTGGATAAAGGATTGATGTAGGCATGCTAATCCCATGTTATATTTGCTCATTTATAAGTGTTGGACATGAGATAAGATGCACATTTAGCTCTTCCTTTTCTCCTCCATGGCACTCCCAAGGATCAAACTCATAATTATCATATACAGGAACCATTCTACGAGGTTCCAAAGAAGCCATGAAAAAACTTTTCTCTTCATCATCTTCGTTGGGATATTCATAAAAAAATTGGGTATTTTTGGTCAGTATTTGAAACAACTTCTTCATCATAAGAAGGGATGCTAAATACATCTATTTCAAGAATAGACATCCTCTACATTTTCTTCATAAGAGAAGCAAACAAAATCTGCCTTCAATTTTGAAAAGCTAGGAAAAAATAGAGAGGAATCTTCCCTAGTTTTTTTAACTAACTTATCATTTATCTCAACTTCATAGTCAAGAGAAATATCTACTGATGTATACATTTTCTCTTCGACATCAAAATATTCAAAAGAGACATGTTTATCTTCATAAACATTTAAAACAACAGATACATCTAATATGATGCTAGATGTTTCTATGTTATTTCTATCACAATGAATATCATTTAACACCTCTTGATCTTCATGGCAAATGTTTTCTTCCACAATGAATGCTTCATCACAAATATGGTTTTCATGACTAGCATAATTTTTATGAAGCAAAGAAAACTCATCACAACAGTTTTCATAAAGATACTCAGCTGAAAAATACTCTTTACAAAACGAATTGAAAGTTACATGAAAACTTGTCAAAGAGATGATGCTTGAAATGGGAAGACATCGACACCAGTCACGAGCAATCCCCTCTAATGAATACCTGAAAATATTAATCTAAACATCTTCATGCACGATATGAAGTTGATGAATAAAATCATGAAAATCCAACAAATGTTTAGCTGGTACCTCCCACTCTTCTCCTTGAAATTTAGGAAGGCTACTTTTCCATTCATCTCTACTAGGCTCTATATTAGGGAAACCAACTATTTTTGAAAAATCACAGAAATCATACCTCTAAGCTAAAATCTTGTCCATTTCAAACCAGTGGAGTCGCCAATAGATTTGTGAACAATGGAGTCACTATGGTGAAAGATGAGCAGTCAGAACAATGTGTACAACTTCAGTTCACCATCTAAAACTGGATCCCTTTGTTGTCGTTCTCCTAGGGAAGATATCTTCACTTTCGTTCTCGACGACGATGCCATTAATGTTAGCACTGCGAATCACCCTTAGACTACTAGAGGATAAGCCCAATACCCATCAAAATGTAAATGGATTAAAATGGTTTGAGTAGGTGGATCARCAAGACTTTAAAGAAAGGAAAGGACAACAGATATCACTGCAGATCAGTGATGGACCATTGGGCCATGGAGTCATAAACAATCTACTCATTGAAGGCATTTAAGCTCCCTATCAGACAAAATATTTGTATAATGATGAAGATAAGAATAAGAGAATAACATAAAGACAGATATTCACTTAGCATAGATCCTCTCTACAAAAGAGAATCTAGATGTGTCTAAACAGTAAAAAATGATAAATAGGCAAGCTTACAACAGATCCTCTACCGAATCAAGAATCTATCAATCAAAGGAAAATTTTAATCCTTAAAATCAACAATATGTTCAAACAAGATGAAGAATAGAACAAAGAATATAGAAGACAAATCTGATGAAACAACTCATATGAATCTTCAATAACATAAAATTTATAGCCACATGCCTCTTCGACTTACAAACTAAAATATATAGTCATAAACATTTCTGAAAACCTCCCCCGATCTTGGGCTGAACCCCCCTCCTCTTCTAATATTATTCATCTCATGTATTTATAATCGAAACAATAGACATGTCTTGCTGCTTGGGTGCCTCTTATCCAGTGTCGTGTGTCCTTCTCTTGTCTGTCTTGTTCCTTTTGTTAGAAGGAAACTCTGGTCAGTATGGGCCTGCAGGAAGAACTGACCTTTGTGGTACTTCGGGATGACATTTTTTTGTCTCCTAGGCCAGACCCTCCATGCTTCCATTTAAGGGGGTAGTCGATTTTTCAACCACCAATCCTTCTTTCATTAATTGATTTCTCCTTGGGATCAGGATGAGGCTTAACGCCTAGTTTGTTTCCACACGTTGCTCTCGAATTAGACCCTATATAATCACGTGATTGCGGAAGTTGCCAAGGGTGGTTTGGATCCACACCAAAATAACTACATATGACCCATGACAACTTTATGTGCTAACAACTCGTATAAGAGTCATTAGACAAGGTATGATTTCATAGTCTGTTTTACATCTTCTACACCATATTTGTCTTAGAATTTGATTAAACTTGGCTCTGGTTAGCATTGTTGTGTGCATGAAATGTTTCTTTCCCCTCTTTGTCATTTCTTAAAAGGAAAAAAGTGGAAAAAAATGTTTTTTTACAGAAATTTGGTAATATTTTGGTTTGCATCTCCCATACTCGCACTTTCCACATCAGTTTGCAATAAAAAGGATTTTTTGGCAGCTCCTGGTTTGTATACAAATGAGACTCAAACTTTAGTTCTTTTTATCTTTTTGGATTCTTTGGTCACTCTAGGAATAACCCATTTTTCTTTGTGGCTTACAGTAATTGGTTTTCATGTTTTGGTGTTGTTCAACTCATGTCTGAGCCATGCTACAAAAGACAATCATTTGTTTTGATTTGGGTCGAGCCCAAATAACATATTCATCCATGAAGGTATCCATTATTTTGGTTCCTGGCATTGTCGATGTTTCTGAATCCCCTATGCAACCACATAAAAATGGATGGGGTGGTATTCCTGTTAATACATCCTCTGGATCCAATCAATGGCCAAATTGACCCTCCTCCTCCTCAAGTTCATACTGTTTCCACAAATGCATCTTTTCCTTCTCCTCCAGTTCACGCAACATTATCGGTCATCACAAATGAGTCTATGCCTCCTCCTCTTCCACCACCTAAAGATCACAAAAATACCCTCTATAACTCTGAGACTGACAAAGGCAAGCAACCAATCACCCGTCCCAACATGGCTAAATATTATTCCTCTGCTCACTCCAAGATGAAATCAACAAGCAATGGTAAGAGAAACATAAGTGATATTCATCCAGAAGTAGCACAATTGGAAGAGAAAAAGTCTCAATATGAAGACTTCATCAAGGAAAGGGAATAATTATTTAGAAATAAATTCCTTGGATTATTTTGACTTTGTTTTAATTAAAACTTGACTATGACATTACTATTTTGGACAGATGGTAGAACCATGATATTTGTTTTCGAGACTCAAAATATCATTTTAAATTATGGGAGATACAAGTGATATATATTATGGTATTTTGGATGCATGATATAATTGCTTTAAGATGGTGATTTTTAATTTTTAATTATGATGTGGAGCAACAAGGAAAGGATGAGAATAAATATTGGGAATAAAATCACATATGATAGAGGGGGACCCCACCTATTTAGTTATTATTTTGTATATAATTTATTTATCCTTATTATAAAAAATACTAGTCATATTTATTAACTAAAGTTATTTAACTTTAGTAACCAAAAGTAGTTCAACTACTTGAAGAACTACCTTTTAGAGAGTAAAAGGAAGAAAAGAAGGACAAGGAAGGGAGAGAAATTAGAGAAAGATACTTCTGATAAGGTTTGCTCTTGTTTCAAATTGAGATTTCTGACATTCATTTTTTCACTTTCCGAGTTTTATAAGAGTTAAATGTTCTTGTTGACAACACAATCATTCTAAATATGTCAAAGAAGAAATGATCAAGAAGCTTAGACTTTTGACATGCTTCAGAAGGTCATTCATTTATCTTGAAAGTCTATTTAGTTTCATTAGAATTCCTGAATTAATTTTCAGTTCTGATTAAGACTATTTTGCAGAGTCAAGACTTGATGATCTTGTGGCTTGGTTCATCCAGTACATTTCAATCTTGGTCTTTTTCTCTTAGACACCAGTTGTCTTTGTATGATTGTTAAAATTCCATCCTAGAATTCTAAGTCCTATTTTGGTCCATACCCTTGAAAGGATTTGAAAAGAGGCATTTGGATGTAACTCAGAAAAGTCATCATTAATAAAATTTGATTTATTCTCAATTGAGACTTGCGATCATTGGTTTTTAGATTGTATGTGTTCTTTATTTTGTTCATTTAAATTTCATAAACATTATTACATGAACATTTTTACATTTTTTTAGCAAAAACACACAACTTGATAATAACATTAGGCACAAGAACATGGTTCTTGAGGGCTGATTGATAATTTTGAATAGGCTATAAGCCCAGGGTAACATTTCCACCTATCTCACCTTAGCCTCATGAGATTAAAATTATTGAGTGGGACTCCATTCCTCGATATCAACATTTATTTGGTGACCATCTTTGGGAGTGATTTTTTATTCTCTAGTTGTTCTTTCTGTATATTTGGATTTGTATATTTGATTAATGACTTTGCTTACCCGAAAACAACCTAACCTAAGGTTGCTTGATCAAAGAAACATTGCATCTTTTATTTTTGAATTCTTGGCCTTTTGTGCAGGAGAACTTGAGTGTTCTTGGGAAGCTATAGCTAGAGACATTGAAATTCAGGATCTAAGAGAAGCCCTTGATAGGCAAGATCATAATATGCCTCCTTAATAATTTATTGTCTTATGTCCACTAATACTAGTCTATCAAGGCGTTTAAGAGGCAAGTCTCTTGAATTTGATCCTCTCCTTGAAATAGGAAGGAAGAAATAAATTTTAGATAATATTCAACCTAAAATCAGAAGATATTTTCAGACTCTTCTTCAGAAGTAACTAGCATTTCAATCTCCACTCCTCCTAGGCAATGCACAATGAATTTATCCAATGGTTCTGGTAGTACTAGTGGTTCTAACTCTTCAAAATCTTCAACATCTTCTTTAATAGTAAGTATGTACAATCATTACAATCCCGTTGTATCAAATATAAACAACTAAGGTCATCAAACAATTTGGTTATTCAAATTTCATCTTTTATTTTTGAATTCTTGAAACTGCCTGTACCCGGGGAGAACTTGAGCGTTCTTGAGAAGCTATAGCTAGAGACATTGAAATTCAGGATCTAAGAGAAGCCCTTGATAGGCAAGATCATAATATGCCTCCTTAATAATTTATTGTCTTATGTCCACTAATACTCGTCTATCAAGACGTTTAAAAGGCAAGTCTCCTGAATTTGATCCTCTCCTTGAAATAGGAAGGAAGAAATAAATTTTAGATAATATTCAACCTAAACTCATAAGATATTTTTCAGACTCTTCTTCAGAAGTAACTAGCATTTCAATCTCCACTCCTCCTAGGCAATGCACAATGAATTTATCCAATGGTTCTGGTAGTACTAGTGGTTCTAACTCTTCAAAATCTTCAACATCTTCTTTAATAGTAAGTATGTACAATCATTACAATCCCGTTGTATCAAATATAAACAACTAAGGTCATCAAACAATTTAGTTTATTCAAATTTGAAGAATATTCAAATTCCACTCCATGGCATGTATCTTCTCCTCTCGATTTGGATCCAACTACAACTCCTCTTCGTAAATTTAAAGAACATTTTCCTACGTTTTCTGGAAATGGCACTGTATCAGTTAATGAACATCTCATTGCATTTTGTAATGCTTGTCATAACATTGGGGAACATGAGAATGAAACTTGTGTGCGTCTCTTTGTCAACTCATTGGAGAGGAAAGTTGCGACTAACTTCTTTGAATTACCACCTAATATTTTCTCAACTTGGGATGAATTGTCATATTTGTTTAAGTCTACATATGGACAACCTCAAGGTCCAACATAAAATCTCAAATAATACAACAATATTGTTTATAACAAAGGTGAAACTATAAAGTCTTTCAATCTATGTTTCACTAAATTGTATAATCAAATCCTGGAAATTATCAGACCTCATAATCAGGCCGCTTTAATGCAATACTATAATACCTTACCTACTACTTATCCACATAGGCTTGAAGAAAAGAACGTTGATAGTCTAGGATATGCATTACAAACTTGCTTTGAATTTGAGGAACAATTGGATATAATAGGTCTTCCCATGGAGGATTTTGTTAAACAAAACGATATGTCAATTGTGTTGCAGTTGGTACAAGACATGAGTAGTCGAATGATTACTTTTGAGAGAAAAGGGGTAACTTCTACGTTTTCCCCAGCTGAAACTTTCACACAAAATGATTTTAGAAATCATCCAAAAAATTTCCAGCCGAATAATTATCCTCCAAAGGCTATTCTTTCAAGAGTTTGGTACTATTTTGTGAAGACAACGACGATGAGAGTACCTGTGAGGTAAAAAAGAATGCAAGAGAATGAATCTTTGGCAAGAAAGTTGATACAACTATTGTTGCCTTATATTGGGCTCCAGAAGAGGATGCTATGATGGTTGATACAAGAAATAAATCCTATGCAAGGAAAGGTAAAGGTGGTCCTCCTAAGACTACTTTTTCCCCAAGTTCATCCTATCAGCAAAAAAACCCTCAGGTTACCAATGGTTCACAAAGTTAAGAGGTTTCTACCTCTTCTCCTTTTTCTTCTAAGTATAATACTCTAAAACAACTAGCTGCAATAAAAGCAAATGCATCTTTAGTAGATATGGTCACTGTCCCAAAGTAAGAAAGGCATCTGAAGGATTTTATGGAAGATAGGACTTCTAGAATTTCTAGTTTATCTAAAGAACCAAGTGAAGAAGAAATGTACGTAAATAAAGTAGTTGTAAATCACCCTAGGATTTATTTTAAAAATCCTCCATTCTATGTATCTGTAAAGATAATGGGCAAAAATTCCCATTGCTGCCTAATTGATTGTGGGTTAGGTCCTAATGTTATGTCAAATATCACCATGGAAGGATTGGGTATTTCATGTACAAATGAGAATTGAAAGAACATGTTGTCTTATAATAGTCAACAGTAAGTTACAATCGGTGAAATCAAAGATGTGTTATTAGTTTTATTTGCTCACCCATAAATCAGAACCACCTACAATATTCAAGTGATAAACATGCCAGTCAATAATTTTTATATCATTCGAGGAAGAGTCTGGCAGACTTTGACTGGTGGGTACATTTTTTTAGATGGGCCACACATGTCCCTCCCTAAGAATGGAAATAACATCATTGTTCCCAAGGAAGGACATATCTCGCCTTATATTGAGAGTCTTCGACAATCTCATGTAAATTATATTGAGGAAGACATGGGTGTATATTCTATTTTTCTTGAAGAGGATAGTAATTCTATTTTACCCTCTTCAGAGACTGAAGATGGAATGTGGCACATGCATTTTGATGATGCCTTTCAAGTGAGGGTAATGGTGCATGTATAATATTTTACTCTCCCGTAGGAAAGATTCACAATTTTTCTCACCGATTAGAGTTTGCTTGCACTAACAATGTTATAGAGTTTGAAGCCTTGATCCTTGGTATTGAAAATGCCTTCAATCTTGGTTGCTATCATCTTACTGTTTTTGGGGATTTTGAGCTGATTGTAAATATAATTAGAAGAATCTATACACCCTCTAAGAAGCTGTTTAAAAGATGTACATAGACAGTACAATGTATGATTTTAATTTTTTTTATCTTTTAACATCACACACATCATGAGAGATTTGAATTCAATGATTGATAGACTTGCTATTTTTGCAGCCAATCATACAAGACAATTGCTTCCTCAAAGGCTTGATTGTACATTTATGTTTTTATATCATCCACATTTTCTGAATGATGTAGAATCATGGCAAGTTTTTCCTGATGACGAAAGTATTTGTGCTTTCTTGCATAATTAGCCTATCAAACGAAAGGAAATTATATATTTGGAAGATAATAAGTTTCCTAAAGGACCGAATCCTCCAGAGAGATTTTTTTCGTCTAGTTATGTTGGGAGCAAGAAATATAGAGAATAAGAGAAGTCAGAAAGAAAAATTGGTGATACTGTTTCATTGAATATTGGGACTTAAGATAATCCAAAGACTTAAAAATTTGGAGTTGAATGTTCAAAAGATGAAAACAAAAAATCATGGAGTTATTCCGTGAATTTAAAGACATCTTTGCTTGTTCATATGAGGATCTTTGTGGTTTTGATCCTAATGTTTTTCAGCATACTATTCCTATTAAGAAATAAGTGAAGCCAATTAGGCAAAGATAAAGGCCTATTAATCCTACCTTAGAAGCTACCATCAAAGAGGAAGTAGAAAAATTGATTAATGCTTACATTATTTTTCCTATAAAATATTCTGAGCGGGTATCTAATCTTGTCCCAATGCAGAAGAAAAATGGTGATATCAGATTATGTGTTGATTTTCGTGCTTTGAATTTGGAAAGCGTGAAAGATAATTTTCCTCTTCCAAGTATGGAATTAATTTTGCAGCAAGTGGCAGGGTCACACATGATTTCCCTTCTTGATGGTTTTTCAAGTTATAATAAGATCAAAGTTAAGAGGGAAGATAAATACAAAACCACATTCACTACTCTTTGGGGCACCTTTTCATATGAAAGAATGCCTTTTGGTCTAATAAATGTAGGTGTTACTTTTCAAAGGGTTATGCAAATAAAATTTTACGATCTTATAGGTAAGATTATTCAAGTTTATCTTGATGATTTAATTGTCTATTCCAGAAACGGAAAATATCATTTTGATCATCTTAGAAAATTTTTCTTACATTGTAGAAAGTTTGGAATGTCCTTGAATTCCACGAAATAAATATTTGGTGTCACACAAGGTAAAATTATTGGTCATATAGTTTATGATTAAAGAATTAGTATTGATCCCAAGAGGGTTATCACAATCCAAAATCTTCAAGCCCCTTCTTCTAAAAAAGATATTCAATCTTTCATCGAAAAAATCAATTTTGATAGAAGATTTATCCTCGGTTTTGCAAGAATGGTTAAACCAATTCACAATATGCTCAAGCAAGATCAATCATTCTCATGGAATGATGATACTGAAAAGGATTTTCTAGAAGTCAAGAGAGAAATTAGTTCTGCAATGTGTTGAGCACTCAACACACCCTAAAAATCCTTATCACATTTTTTACCTTTTGGGTACCACTTGATCTTCTGCACTGTCTGATTCAATTTCATTTTGAGAAATGTTTTGTCTTTGCTTATTTTCATGACTCTCATCACCTATTCATTTTGGTTTGAACTTATGAAAGACCATGACTAAAACACCTTAATACCTGGATAAAGAATCATCAACCAAACACTTCACCCAATGTGCTCAGGTTCGACATCGACAGATGGAAGTTTTGTTTTGCATTAGGTTTTTCGCATAAAGATATTGCTGATAGCCGATTCCCCTTCAACATCGGTAAAAGACGGAGAGGACATACGTTAACGAAGAACGAAAAGATATCGCTGATAGCCGATGCCCGACGCGCTTTATCGAAATCGGGGAAAACCCAGAAGGATCACAACAAACATTTTGACCATGATAAAAGTTATCCCCGATCGCCGATACCTGATGCATTTTCGGCATCAGGAATTTTTCAAGGGAGCCGATCTGAAAGCGCTTTGATAGGTTTATCACCAATCACCGATCCTTGACACTTTTTGGGCATCGGTAAGCTAAGGTTTGTTTTAGAACGAATAACTTAAGGAAAGTCCTGACTCTGATTAATACAAGCGAATTAAGTCACTAGTCTCCAACACCACATGTCTTTACCAGGTAAGAGGGTCGTACGGTCTAGTTCTATCCCAAGTAATTCTTGGCTCCCTAGGTCCAAGTCACACCTCCGAGTCAAATTTGTCACGTTAGCATTGTACGATAAGATCGATCGGTATCATAGCTTTTTGCAAGAGGATATCAACAGAAACATTCATAGCACAACCCCAATCCACGATCCACCCACTGAAAGAACGACACGATGAGACATTCTAGCATTAGATACAATCATATTTTGAGCATTTAAGGAGCAAATTAATACTCAATCATGCATTAGTTTCTACCTCATGCACTAATCAAAACATCCTTTTAAAATCACCGAAAGACCACATCACCACCCGAGACTCCGCCGTCAACCCACAATGAATTTAAGTTCTAGAGATTCGACGACAGATTTATTGAAAATTCACTCATAACCCGAATTGAATGGATGATGTGACATGGTAAGATGTTTCCTATTTAAAATCTCTTGAGCCGTTGTGAACGAAGTCATTCTACGTGTAAGAGAATTCCAGAGCGTCCGAAGGAGCAAGACGAGCAACTCGAAGGCTGTATTGACCCCGTGATTATCAAAATAACCAGGTTTTAACAAGCTTTAGAGGTGTGTATCCAAGTCTGTAAATGCACTGGCTATAATGTATATGTGTTTATCCATTTTTTTACACAGTCTCTGAAATTCTTGTTAACTTGTAGGAACAATGCCGCCGAGAAATCCAACCACCAGACACTCACCGAGAGCTCCAAAGATAAAAGAACCAGAGATAGGCAAAGGCTCTTCTACAGGGATCATGAGGAAATTGGAGTATGTCACTAGGCCGGAGAATGTCGTCAAGACAACAACGAAGAATGTTTTCATCCAACCTCCAACCTTTGGCGATACATAGGAAAGCACCAGGTCCAAGATAAGGCTCCCGCAGTGGGGGGATCTCTTTAACAAGATCGACTGAGAATAATACCGAGAATATGTCCCACATAGTGATTCAGACATAAGAGCACTCGACGACTAGGTTTTTTCGAACATCTGACGGTCGTATATACATATGGTGGCGAGAAGAACCCTCATTTTCCTCTGCATAGAGGTCCTGAAGTGGCTCATCGACCACATAGACACACATAAATGTTTAATCAATGATGATAATGGTGGGTGTGTCAGATTTTTCCTCCCGGTAGAATTTCATAAGTATTACAAACTTAGAGACCTAGAGGAGTGACTAAACACTGACTTTGTGGTGAAGTTCTACGAACGCCATGACACTAGCTAGGTGATGGCCTCATGGTGTAGGGAGGGCAAGAAGTTTACCAATCAGAGCGCTTGCTGGTATGAAACAATTAACTTAAATGAGCCATACGTCTATTTGATGGCTCTCATCTGCCGGTTGTATGGAGAGAAAGATTGCTCCAGGTTTTCATAAGCATGGATGCCTTCGGCATACACAATTGCGATCGCTGGGTGTAGCTTCAATTGGGGAGCAATAATATCCAAGCAACTAAGCACCTGTGTGTAGCAGGCTCAGGTGCCGAAGGAAGGGTAAACAACAAATTTTTACATGGCTTCATACCTACTCGATGTCATGTGCGCTAGGAACGTCTTCACCGACATGAATCTGAGCTGGCATGTTGCAGAGATCCCGATCCACGTCTACTTCAACGTGCTATGGGAAAATAGGTATAAGAAATCTATCTCCCTCATCTGTGATGAATTCATCGCCTGAATTTATTTTATTCTTTTTAAGAAGGAGTGCCCAAGGCTATTGGCGACAACMAAGAAAATGATATCCAAGGTAGGCCATTGGTATTTGGACAAGCACGCCACCCACATCATGGTGTTCGGGGCCATCGGAGCACCACATCTCCTACCAACTCATGTCCCGGACCGACTCTTCGTAGGAGAAATATGTTATCATACCATCTTGCAAGGATACAACGCCACCCTGGTCAAAGACAAGAAACATGCTTTCATACCCTACGGTTTCCATGTAGGGTTCTATTTGGTAAAGGATACCACTCAAGCCAAACAAGAATGGATGAGCTAACTTGAATTCAGATTCCCGACAGGCTGATTTCACAAGCACGTTCCAAAGGGCATGGTCCTACAACATGCTTCACAGGTGTCATCTTGCTGACCGTATGCTCATGATAAGTTCAAATATGAAGTCTTCACAGAAAACACCCAGGACTGGGACGAGGTGGTGCAAAGGATGGCTGACTTGAAAGTGACTAGGTTCAAGGCCATGAAAATGGATGAAAAAGCGACAATGATAGAGTAGTCAGCTCAAGAGGCCCTCAGATCCATGGAAGAAATCAGAGAGACAGAGACAATATAGGTGCAAAACAAGGGATTGTCTTTGACACCATAGGCACATGCAAGGGGATTTCTCCTAATGGAATAGGCACAAAGAGTAATTGATTAACTGTAGAATGACTCAGAACTCATAGAGATGACAAGGGTTCCTGCCGACAACCCAATCAGAAGCCGGGAAGGACCAAGCGATCCAGATCCGATACAAATTTGAGAAACCACAGGGTCAGATAACCCTGAAGTTTCAACGCCATAGGTCAGATCACTGGCGGGCATTTCAGCTCAGCCCGAGATAGTAAGGAAATCAGGGAGAGCAAGTGCACCAAACCCCCTACATGACTTAATAGTGATCTATGATGATGATGAGAGTTCAGAGGTTTCCATGGTAACTCCGGTACAGATCACAGAGGAAAAGGAACCCGAGAAAGCATCTTCCCCAACTCCCGATGCTCAAATTCAAAGCCTTCCACAAAGTGACTAGGAGGTTGAAAGTGTCTTAGAAACTGAGCTACTCGATGCACCGAGGATCCAAGTGGACAGCCTGAAGGGCGAGCTAGGGTCAGGTGAACAAGAAGAAGAAATTCCACAACAGGAAATTGACATCTCAACAACTGATTATCAAGTAAGTACCGAGCCCGCCCCTGATGCATTGATTTTGGCTAGTACTTTACCTTCCGATGAGCAATAACCAGAGGCCAAACTTTCAGAACATAGAGAAGAGGTTCAAGAACCCAATCTTGAAAAAATATACACCATCAGGAGCCTGGGAAACATGCTTACTTGGGGAGAGAAGCAAATCCCCGAACCCGTGGATGAGGTTGTTGATATACAAGCCATCTCTTACGACTGAAAGAGGAAATCCATCATGAAGAAAATCACCAATAAGAGGAGGCTTACTCTGGATTGCTCCATCCTCATCACCACAGAGGAAAAATTGATTAGCACGGAGCATGCTAAGACGTCCGAGCTTATCGGCGCAGGGATGACAATAAAAAATGCCACCCTGGATAGAGCGAGAAAGGATGAAGAGGAGCTAGCCGTTGCGCTGAAGGATTTGGAGCATCTACGCCATTTGGAAAAATATTATCAGGACTCCACACAGGCCACAGTGTTCTTGAGAAGTGAATTCCAGGATGCCTACAGTAAATTCACGAATGAGCGGCACCTGTTCACTACAAAGATAGCCGATTTCAAAGAAGACACCCTCATGGTGGTGGCGA
>SNQJ01S0010789.1:69359-81430 GCA_010110895.2 Picea sitchensis | reverse complement strand
CATTACATCAACTATCCAAAAAGAGAAGGAAAAATAAGGAAATATACCTTAATGCCCAAATTGGAGATTATTATATAGATTACGTGGTCCTAGACTTAGGGTTGGAGGTCAATGTTATGAAGAAGCAGACCTGGGCACTGATGGGAAAACCTAATTTGATCTATTCCCCTATCTGACTTAGGATGGCTAATTAGCATGAAGTAATCTCCTTTGGTAGGTTGGAATATGTCCCCGTGGACATCGACATGGTAAGAACATTTGTGGACTTCGAGGTGATTGGTATAGTTGATGATACCTGTCCTTATCCTGCATTGTTAGGAATTGATTGGGCTTTCAACAATTCCACGGTTGTTGACTTAAATAAAAGAAGAATGACATTTGAAGGTGATGGCCTTAGGGTTATTTCACCTTTGGATCCTTATGAAGGTCGAAGATACACAGAACCCATCAGAGAGGAAGACCGCGCATATGAGCTAGAGAATATATATAAATTGACAACAAGACAAGAGGATTACATTAACCCTACAACAAATGGGAATTTAAGCTGGCGAAGTGACATCACATGCTCATCGGAATTAGAATAATCATTGGAGAATTAGCATAACAAAATGTATGAATTTTCTGCGTGGACATGTGCCAGATTGACCAAGGAAGTTCGCTGGATTGGCACAAAAGTAAGTAACTTTCCCATATTTGATGGTTTAAATAATTTAGAAACGTTCTTAATGGAATTTGAAGAATTTGTACTGGTACAATAGAGATTGTTGGCACTGGATGAGGCTTTGAAAGTTACTCCAACAAGATGGTGAGGGACACATAAAAGGAACATCATGGACTGGATGCAATGTCTCACTTTGATGACAATGTGATTTTCAGACAACATTGAAGGATGCGAAGTTAGATACACAGGTCAAAGCTGTCCGAAGGACCATGTGTGAAGTTGTGAGGAGGCCTGGAGCATCATTCCTCAAGAACAATGGGTGCTTAAGTTCATCAATACTATAGACACAACGCTTATCAATTGGTATCTTCAAGTAGAACCACACCTTAGCACTTCAGATTGGTATGGTATGACTTGGAAATTTGTAGCTACATTTTGATTTGAAAGTCAACATCCCATGGTGGACCAAGATTTATAGGTTGTCAGACAGAAAGTCTTTGAGGAGGCATCTAGCCTCCCTATGGAGAAAGAAGAGGATGAATGGACTGCACCTCTTCAAAAATTGCAAGAATGTTACAATATCAATGCCGATGAAGACGATGATCCTAGGAATGTGAACATTGTAGAAAAGGAAGGACAAAGAGATGTAGAAGGACCAGAAGTCGAACCACCTTTCATTGGACAACCGATCAAATTCAAGAAAGTTAATATTGGAACAGAGCAAGCACCTAATTTTGCTAATGTTGGGGATTACTGGGATGGTGCCACCATCGATAAGATCACATAATTACTGCATGAATATCAGGACTTGTTCCCAACCAAGTTCACTGATATGAAGGGCATAAAAGGGCCCATGGGATAAATGAATATCCCCTTGAAATTAGATGCAAGGCCAATTAAGCAGAGACCCTACAGATTAAATCCCAAATACAAGGAGAAATTGAAGATTGAATTAGATAGAATGCTGGAAGTAGGAATCATAGAACCTGTTAAAGAGTTAGAGTGGATTATCCCTATGGTGGTCCAAGACAAGAAGATAGGAGAGATCAAGATCTATGTAGACCTCAGGAAGCTGAATGATGCATGTTTGCATGACTTATTCCCTACACCCTTCACATATGAGGTTCTAGATAATGTGGGAGGACATGAGGTATATTCCTTTACAAATGGATTTTCAGGTTATCACCAGATCAAGATTGCTAAAGAAGATCACCATAAGACCACATTTGCAACAGAATGGGGTTCCTACCAGTACATAATGATGCCTTTCGGATTGAATAATGTACCAACCATCTTTTCCAGGGTGGTGGTCGAAGCATTAAAGGAGTTTTTACATAATTTTTTGGAAGCATATTTTGATGATTGGACTATTTTTAGCCTATTGCAAAATCATATTGAATGTTTAAGACTAATGTTGGATAAGTGTAGGCAATGTCAGATTGCCATGAATATGAATAAGTGCATCTTCTTTTCACCCTTTGGAGTGCTGTTGGGCCATATTGTGTTTAAGTAGGGGTTGCTGGTAGATCCATCCAAGATTGCCATTATTGTTGATCTACCCCCCTACTTCAGTTAGAAAGCTACGCACTATGCTGGGACATACTGGATACTACAAGAAGTTCATTAAGGTCTATGGACAGATTACAACACCCATGGAGAATCTTTTGAAGAAAGATTATCAGTTTCAATGGACAGAAGAATGTCAACAGAGCTTCAACACATTGAAACAAAAAATGGTTACTGAGCCTATTCTGGTTTTCCCAGATTGGAGCAAGAAATTTCACGTGCATGTCGATGCATCTTCTATTGCATTAGGATAAGTGTTAGCACAACCAGGAGCAGGAGATATTGACCACCCGTTATCCTTCGCTAGTAGGAAGCTATCTACAACTGAGATAAACTATACTACCACTCAGAGAGAAGGTTTAACCATGGTGTATGCGCTGTAGAAGTTTCGTCACTACTTATTGGGAGGCCACTTTAAGATGTTCACTGATCACTATGCATTGAAATACCTAGTCAACAAGCCAGTGTTGGGGGGAAGAGTATGCAGATCGTTATTGTTGTTCCAGGAATATGATTTTGAGATTGTGGTCAAGCCAGAGAGAATGAACAAGGGACCTGATCATTTATCTAGGTTGGAGCATGGAGAGGAACCTACTAGTTTGGAGGATACACTACCAGATGCACATTTGTTGGCCATTAGAAGGGTTGATGACCACTTCGCCGAGATAGTCCAGCTCTTGTCAACAGGAATGGCACCTAGTGAATATACAATCATCCAGAAGAAACAACTGGTAGTGCGTGCTACAGATTTTTCACTTATAGCTGGACATCTATACAAGATGGGACCTGATGAGATCCTGAGGAGATGCATTATGAATGCATAAAGACCATTGATTTTAGTAGAGGCACATTAAGGCATCACAGGAGGACACTACGCAGGGAGAGAAACATCGCAGAAGGTTCTTAGAGCTGGCCACTGGTGGCCTACTTTACATAAAGATGCCAAGGAATACTATAAAGAATGCGATGTATGCCAAAGAGTTGGGAAGCCTTCCAGAAGATATGAGATGCCTTTAGCACCACAACTGAATTTGTAGGCATTTGAGAAATGGGAAATTGATTTCGTTGGACCTATAAACCCACCAGGGAAGCACACATGAGCTAGATACATCATCACTGTGACAAAGTATTTGACAAGATGGGCAGAAGCAAGAGAAGTTAAGGAATGTAGTGCAACTGCAGCTGCACGATTTATATTTGAGGATATCATAACCAGGTTTGGATGCCCGTAGAACCTGATGAGCGATCAAGGCACACACTTTATTAATAAGACTATTGAAGCTTTGACTCAGGAATTTGAAGTCCACCATCAGAAGAGTACCCTTTACCATACACAAGCGAACGGGACGGTCGAAGCCTTCAACACGATCTTGGAGACAACACTAACGAAGATTTGTAGTGTGAACAAGGATGACTGGGATTTGAGAGGACCAAAAGTGCTATGGGCCTATAGAACTACTTGCAAGAAGCTAACAATGCAGACTCCCTTTAAGTTGGTGTATGGCCTAGAAGTAGTTGTCCCTATGGAATATTTGGTTCCTAGTCTCATAATTGCAACATTCTTAGATATGGATGACACTGGCGCTGTTCAAGAGAGGCTTGCGCAGTTKGTAGAACTAGAAGAAGATCAATTTATCGCAGGATTCCATTAGCAGGTACAGAAKGAACGAGAAAAGGCCTATCGTGATAGGCACATCAAGAAAAAATCCTTCTAGCAAGGAGATCTGGTATTAGTATATGACAACAAGTTCATGAAGCATCCAGGGAAGTTCAGGACACATTGGCTTGGGCCATATGAGGTTGCTTACGTTACAGAAGGAGGAGCTGCGTAGTTGAAAACTTTGAATGGATAATGGAAGGAAGGTTTGGTGAATGGGAGCCGGTTGAAATTTTACTATGACAACCAGCTGCCTCGCAGCTCTCATTAGAAGCATGAGAAAATGAGTCTAGGTACCAGGTGCAGTTGAAACTGGGTACCAAACATAGAAAAGATAGTCTGCACAAGGGAAGAAGGGTGGGATAGAGTAGAAAACACAGGCTACCCCACACAGTCTGAAGATGAAGGAAAACATAAGGTTCATACCTAAAGTGCTTCAGGATGAGTCACATGTGAGTGTTGAAGGCCTGTTGGCCCTTGGTTATGGAAGGTTGCGAAGATTAAGGAAAGAAGCACGAAGTGAGAACTGCGTGGAAGACAAGTTGACTGAGATTGGGTCGAAGTGGCCAAAAGAGCAGAAAAGACGGAGCGAAGTAAGAGAAAGCAAGCCGTTGGATGGGGATATCGAGGAAGATAGATCAACAAGGAAGATGGATCTTGGACAACTCAGCAAGCGAAAAAAGCCACCAATAGATTCTTTGGATCACCTCATAAGAAAGAAGGAAAGACAGGCTGGCAAATCCCTTAAAACATAGGTCAAGTTGACCTAGGGTTTTAGACACCTAGGGTTTTGGTAGTTAGGGTTTTGACACCTAAGTTTCAGCCTAAGGTTGTCCGAGAGTCATTGTAATGTATAAATAAAGGTCAAGAGGACCTAGGATGGGTCGAGATTATGTATGATGAGTGATTGTTGTTATTGCTGAGAGAGAAGTATTATGTGGTGAGAGAAGTCTTTGTTGTAAGATATTCAACTGGGTGCGAAGATCAACCCTGCAGCTGGGTGCGCATGGAGGGGAGAGGAGAAGAGAAAGAAAGAGAGATATCTGCAAGCCAAGAGTGCAGATAGAACTGTATGCTTTCATCTAATATATTATAAAGTGCATTTCTGTGGACGTATCCCTAGGGAGAGGGTGAACCACATATACCTTGTTGTTGTGCATGATTGATATTGTGTTCTTATGATCTCTGATATACTATTAATGCAATATTGTGTTAGATCTGAGATATAGTTCATGTAGTAAGCTTAAGAAAGATAAAGAATAACTAGATCTGTATGAGAGTGTTGGCCCTGGATCCACTTTGCATCTCCTCTAGTTGTAGACATATGTGTCCTACAACCCCCTATAGCTACTTCGGGTGAGACTGCACTTGCTTTGTAGGTGTTTCTGAAAGGGCTAGTAGTTAGGGCTTGTTGGTGCATTGTTAGAACTAAACCTTGGGTCTGCCCTTGTGCCAACACAACTCGACACAGATCTTGGAATGATTTGAGTAGGCCCCAAGGTAAGCGATGGTTGTGGGCTTCATTTAGCCATATGCTTGGCTCTTCCCCTTTGATGGTGTCTGTGGTGATGAATGAGGGATCTTCGTAAAGCACACCATCTAGAAACCGACCCCCTAATTGAACTAAAGTGAATTCATGAGAACTTTGCCCAGTTACTCATGGACCTACAAGAAGTAGATCCTGAGGAAAAGTTACATCAAGAGAGAGCATCATCCTCTACTTATCTTTTTGTTCTGGCAATAAAATATAGAAGATGAGGACCTCCTATCATGGTGTAATGAAGATCCTGGAGCCTTGGGCTCTCTCCTTCAACAAAGGATCATCCATGGTGACAAGAAATAGCTTAAGGAATAGAGAGTTGGATGAATGCCATAACTTCGAAGCACAACTCAGTGAACTGTGAGGAATAGGGTGGTATCTTGCTAGAAGATAAGAAGGTGGGCCCTCTGCCTATAAACTGATGATGAAATGTCAATATTTATGAAAACTAGACTATGGGTTCTCGGGCTACCCGACTGAAATGGGAATTCCATGTCCCAGAATGTCTGTTAAGTTGGTCCATGATATGGGACCTAAAATGAGGGGTGGTAAAATCAGTGGAAAGTGGAAAGGTAATAGAGGGACAAGGGAAGTTAGGGATGTGGGTGACGGGAAAGGGTGAAGGAAAATGGTACGTGGATCATTTATTCAATGACCGCATGGGCAAAAGTGGATATATATAGAGTGAAAAATGGTTGGAGGGGTTTGCTAGAATGATACAAAGAACTGAGCAAAGAGATCAATCCAGGAATAAGTATAGATTCTCAATGGAATCCCATAGATGAAGATATAATGATTAATATATGTTGTACTGGTGATGTTCCTTTTGGAATGTGGCATCATCTTTTCTTATGTGCCAAGGATATGGGTGATCTATCTAAATCAAATTGCTTGACCCTTCAGTGTAATGTAGTGACATGTATCTTAGCTCAATCCCGTGTGTATCCCTTACCAAAGACAATACTTTGAACTTAGACCATAACTTCAACCTGAATTGGAAATCTTGGGAATATGCAAAACCATCATTCCATTTAATCTGCTTGTGTGAATTGAGTGTAGGATGTGTTGTCAAAAAGGAAAATTATGCCAAATATATACTCTTCTACCTGTTGTACATCCTACACTAATCTTACTCAATCAAACTCCAGAATTGAGAAAAGGAGCTAATTGATGGATCACCCCTGCGGTCTGTAGTAGACATTCAACCAACTACCATTAATGAGTCCTTTGAGTAGCCATCCCTGTAATGTAGCCATCTTGGTAGACCAAGCAGAAAGGACCCAACCAACGCATACATAGTTTCCCAGGGTGCTATAAATATTTGTTGTCATACAACAAGACCAAAGATCTAGGCTGAAGTAGTTTCTGGAATATGTTGCAATCATGCCAAGATTTTTGTCTCTGCTTTTCGACCACTTGTATGAATCTCGCTACTAGGTGATCCTCCTTAAGCTCCATGATCTTGTCCAACCTTTGCTGAAGTGACTGAGCATCTATCATGTGGGTAGAAAAAGAAATCATTAAGTTGGGAACCACAAACTCTAATGGCATGACTGCCTCTTTGTCGTAGACCAATTGGAAGGAAGTGTGTTTCTTCAGACTCTTGCAAGTTGTTTGATAGGCCCATAATACTATGGGGATCCTCCGGTCCCAATCATCCCACTGCACATTACAAACTTTGGTTAAGACATGTTCTAGAATTTGATTAAAAGATTCAATTGTACCATTAGCTTGAGGATGATAAGGAGTGCTCTTTTAGTGGTGGATCATGAACTCTTGAGTGAGTTACTGAATGGTATTGTTTAGAAAATGCCAGTCATGGTCACTCAATAACACCTTTCGAGAACCGAATCTGGTAATCACATTCTCAAAAATGAATCATGCGGTCATTTATACTATTCAATATTTCACCAGGTCGAATTTAACCCATCTCATTAGATATTATATGGTAGTAATAATATAGCGTGCACCTGTTTGGTGTGCGGGGGGAGAGATCAGGCCCACAAAATGAATTTCCCACTTTTCAAAGGGTTGCAATGCCATGACTGGAAACATAGGGAGCTCATCTCTTAGGCAAGGCTTCCCAATCCATTGACATATGTCACATCATTTATAATATTCCCCAACATCTACAAAGAGGGAGGGACACCAAATCCCCAGGCGTAGAACTTTCCATGTTGTGGCCTTACCAACATTGTGCCGTCCTGTAATACCCTCATGTGCTTCATACAAAATGGGATCCCGTTCATGCTCTAATGCACACATGCGCATGATTACATCCACTCCTAACTTATACAATTGCCCGACGATCAACTGATAATTTGCGCTAAGGGTCACTGGTTGATGACACTGATCCTAGGTATAGCTTGGTGGAGCCTATCTTGATGTGAGAAATTTAACGATCTCATCCAATTGATCGGGAAATGCTTCGACTTGGAAGAGTTGCACATCTGGGAGTTTGTCATCTAAGCTTTGTCTATCCTCTCTAATATTAAGCTGCAATAGATGATTTGGGCCGACATTGTATTTTCCCATCTTGACCACAACTTCTAAGTCAAACTCCTAAAAGAGAAACAACCAATGACATATTCTTCCTCCTAACACAAACTTGTTGCCCAAATATTTGAGTGAAAATTCATTTGTAAATAATTTGAAAGGGGTCCCCAACAAGCAATGGAAAAAATTCGTCAAGGCATATACCATGACAAGGCCCTCACACTTAGTTGTTTTATAATTCTTCTCTACGTCAAACAACCCGCGACTAGAAAAATATACCAGATGGTTAATATTACCTTCAATCGGATGTGTGAGAACTGCTCCCAGTGCAATGGACAAGGCATCAAAATGAACATGAAAGATGTTAGACTAGTTGGGAAAAATCAGAATCAATGCAGTGTCTGATTTCTCTTTTATCCTATCTAAGGCTTCATAACATTCTTGTGTCCAACTGTGCTTAGTATCTTTGCACACCAACTTCTCTAATGGGGTGAAAATTTTGGCATAGCTCTGGATAAACCGTTTGTAGTATCTTGTGTGGCCCAATGTGGTGCACAACTCACAAATTGAGGTAGGGGATACCATATCTAATATGGAAACTGTAAGGCCTCAATGCCGAGCTCAGGTGCATGCCCTTCCACCACAAATTGAAACAAAGGAAATCAGGTAGGTAGGACGCTTAGTGAAAATGAGGAGACAAATTCTTCATATAGGGGAGATTTGGGGTTCCTTGGGTGTGCGACATGCCAAATGATGACTCCACTTGAGATGCCTTGCGAAACAAGTCAAACAATGGACAGTTTGATTAAGGTTTGAGGGTAAGACTTGGGTGCTCCACCAAATGGATCAATTGGCCAAGGCATGGGGGACACACTTAGGAGAGTCAGATCGACTCAATAAGGTGCTCACACACCCAAGATGATGATTCGATTTGATATATGTGACACTTCAACATGAGGGGTGTCACACACCCAACCCCCTAAGTACGTTTTTAAGGGATGAGGTATTCAAATTTTTCTTTTCCTCAATCATCTTGAAACCTCTTCTTGAGGGAACTATCATCTTTTGCTTGTCA
Source organism: Picea sitchensis (assembly GCA_010110895.2). Lineage (NCBI taxonomy): Eukaryota > Viridiplantae > Streptophyta > Pinopsida > Pinales > Pinaceae > Picea > Picea sitchensis. The sequence goes on along the minus strand of SNQJ01S0010789.1, from coordinate 72,435 downwards.
AGAGATTTCCAACGACTATCACCATGCTCCAACCGATGCTCTGGATATAAATTTATGGCCTCCCAAAGTTCTTGGGTCCTCATTTGCTCAAGGCCACCTTACTGCCACATGGAATCCACATGGAATTTTAATACTCATGCCATTCGATGTGGCATCTGCCACCAGACACATTAAATTTACGTGCCCAATTCCTTGAATCGTCTTCGTCATTGTCGAGGTTTTACCCCCATAGAGCTTCAAACACCTAGTGCTAAAGTTATGATGATGATACCATATCGAGACTGCGCCAGATCCATCCATCCATGGACCGAGCATTCTATGGATATGGTTACATCAGTGATCCCAAATGACACACAAGTTATCATCAATACCCCAACCAATAGTTCCAATGATGATCCATTATCTGGACCCCTCCTCGATCCGAAGGTCATTGAGCTAGTCATCCAACAACTCTGAGTAAGTCGGTGATACCAACTTGCACGGGGGTTAACTGCTTGTCCCTTTCTCACCTCTAAATATGATGGTGGGACCCACGACATATCAACGAATCGAATTGTGTCTTCATTCCACTCCGACCGACGATCCATATCACTTCTTCTCTGGTCGTCGTCAGCGTTTCTTTACAATTCTCAACAGGTCCACCTTGAACCTCGATGACCTTATGCCTTGATCAATGACCCAGGTCCACTAGCCCACAGATCCAATGGTCTAAAAAGAATCAAAGTTTTGGAGGAGCTTCTCATCTAATGGGACCCATCTTGCTTCGTCGACCTTTTACGTAGTGGCAACTGTCACTACTTAGCCACACTGACTGCCATACTGGCTCCCTCACATCATCATGACATCCACCTTTCTCAGATGAATTTCAAAGAGTTTAACGACGAAGATATCTCTCTTACCTATCAACAGATTGATGATCCTCCTCACATCACCAAAGCCTGTGTTGTCGACGTTCTAACCTCCTCCAAGGTTAGCTAACCTCACACCTCCAACGACGACACACCGACCTCAACGATTTTTATTTTATCACAACCCTCTCTGATAAAATTCTCAGATATTCCCTCAGAGTTCCTTCGTCAGAGTGTTTCTCCATAACTCATTTCAAATAGTATCCTACGATGAAGGGTCGGGATCTCTTTACGCAGATCTTATGACAAGGATCAAGACACTTGTCCACAAGTACAAAATAAACGAGGTTCGTACTAAGCCTGTTCTAGGAATTTCAAAACAACACATTTTCATCTTCGTACATGTTGGTTTCCACCTATTCTGACACGTGGCCCTACCACCTGGTTGTGACACGTGGCACTCATAATCCAATTCAAGGTGCTGCCTAAAAATTTAATTCTACTTGACTCATGGCACAATTCCCACATGAAATGTGGACCAATCTCCGTATGCCGTGTGGGCATATTGCAATTTAACATGTCACCATCAGGAATATGGTCCTGATAATCTCTTGGAGTACTCCCATCAGAGTTTCTTCCCCACCGATATTTCCACTTGCTCCAACCAGCCCTCTCTGATGAATGGTTGAAATTTCTCATCCTATGGATTGAGGGCTAGGATTAGGACACTTGTCCCTCTAGACTCCTAATGCAAGGGGTTTGCACAAAATCCTTTTTGTGATTAATAAATCGACAAGTGTCACTTGTTGGGACAACCTGACACCTATGTGTCGGCATGATGTCACACTCCTTCCTTATCCTTCTTACATAGAGTCTCGATGATCAACGATGGAGGTTACACTAGACATTACACCTATCAACAGACTATATCATTTCTTGGATACTCTTCGTCGGTGTCGTACTACAATATAGTACTATATTAATTTGATGGCTCATTCCTCGATCAACGGTCAAGGTTTCCCTACCTTTGATCCTCTGATGGATCAACGGTCCTCATTGGCTCTCGAAGTTACCTCTATCGGAGTTCCTCCATTTTGGCTTCCAAGGCTACTCCGAATTTTGGACTCTGACGACACTCACCACCTACGATCTACAATTGATATCAAATCGCCACACTGACTTCAATGACTACAATGACTCTAGGTCTTCTATGTTGTCGGACCCTAACAATAACCACTACAATAAATATCACAATCCAAATTTCCGCTAGAGCCCCCTCGATAGATCAACGGTCCTTGTTGACTCAGAGTACATCCTCCCTTGGAATTATAGCCTACTTCGACGTAGGTTTATGATCTTGTTGTGCCAGATCAATGGCCACGATTTGTTTTGGCTCAAAAAGGATTGGTCTCAGGACACCTGTTCGATTAAGGACTTCACCATTTCATAAATTCTTCTAAGTTATTTCGAAGGTCTTCCGAGCCTTCTTGGCTCTGTCCTTACTCCAGAAACCTCTAAGGCATTTCCCTTTTTTGCTTGGAGGGGATTTTGTATCCTACAAGCCTTTTCATTTGATTACAAGGACTGATACATGGATCAAGGGAATTTGATTATGCAGAGATTCCTTCAAGCACTGAGGCATCCCGATGCCTATGTCATGGTACCTTATGACCATTCTAGGGCTTGGAATTCTTGCAGGGATACACTCGGTGTTAAATTTTCTCACTGGGTTTCACGGGTCCATCGTAATACCAGGGAAGGAAAACATACTTAATCCAAACAAACCTACTAGTTACACACACATACCAAATATGAATTTACCACCCAAGGATTTCATATACTACAAGGAATCATTTTAGTTAAGCATGCATATCTAACCACGAAGCATTCACATGATGCAATTATTCATATAGTTCCACCATTACTCAAATACAAAGACATGCAAAGAAACGACCAGTCTACTCATTAAACAAGCTTGCATCTCTAGGTATACAATTACAGGCACCAACCCCTCATTATACTCCATAAAAAAGGCATAAGAAGACTTATCTGTTACAATTGGTGACTCGCCAACTGACTGTGGGTGTTCTGCTTTCCACCCAACCATAGGCTCTACGTGTTCAGTCACTTTGGTAATGTTATCCCCGATATCTAGGGATAACTAGGGGATCATGTCTCGAGGCCCACATGGTCCTAGACATGGAGTACGAGAGCAGATTGACTTGAGC
>SNQJ01S0010789.1:51136-66166 GCA_010110895.2 Picea sitchensis | reverse complement strand
AGTTTTCTTGTCTTGTCTCGCAAACAGGTGCATCATCAGTGGAAGACCTTTCTTGACTATCTCATACTTGGCTGTAATCTGTGGAAGGGAACCTATTGTCTTGATCCATTATCCTTAGCCCTTTTTAAACCTAGATTACTTTAAGGACGTCTCCCTTGGACTAGCCCTCCTAAATAGAAAGAGCCCCCCATCGAGGTGACAGTGGGTGGGGAAGCTCCTGTTATGCCGGTTTCTACCCTTGACTCAAGCTCTTTTAACCTTTCCTACAAACCATGAGATAACAGGTAACATGCCACCCTCGTTCCAAGCCATGATACCACTAGGGAGCCTCTCTCAGATTCTCGGGGAGATCATCAGGTGTAGGTTACTCTCCTTCATAGCACTCTTAGTCAATATTTTCTTGTACCCACCTAGCCCAAGCCTTTATTAGGTTTATCATATTCTCTCTAGCATCAAGCTCATGGTCTTCTCAACTCAGGTTGGGATATAGGCTTTCCAACTAGCCCTGTAACCAAATTTTGCTTGAGACTCATGTCTGTTAACCCACACTTGGGTCTCTCTTGAACTTTTATTCTTCATTCTCTATTTAGAACTCCTCCTGAGTTCTCCCTTTTTTTCCTATTCCCCATTTCTTCTCTTGACCCCCAAAACTCTCATCTACCCGAAATCCCCCTTGGGAAGGTTCTCAACTTGTACCTTGTTTTCTTCTGATTTTCCTTGAAATCAGAAAATCAAGGGAATATATTAATATTTCCAATTCAAATATTTCAGCAAGGAGTATTGGGTCATCTTAGCATGATGAACCCCCTCTAAAGGATTCCTCATTCTTCCCTCTAGTGGTATCATGACTAGTACTTCAAGGCTTCACCCCACAATAAGCTGATTGGCATTTGGATGAACAATAATATAATTATAGTATCTATGTGCCATCGCATGGCAATCATCAATCATGATTAATTTACAAGTTTTGGGAAACAAGGGTGTTGCAAGGGGCACACGAAGGTTGGGCGCACTAGTCCCAAGGGGCACGAAGTTGACGAGCGCATGGGTTCATTTGGGTGACCAGGTCCATGAAGGGTCATGATGATTCATTTGGACATGGATTCATGAAGGGATACAACACCCGTAAAGGAAACGATGATTCACGATGGTGACCTTTGGAGAGCCTACAAAAGAACAAGGGTGAAAAACCAAGGAATCCAAGTTTTGGCAAGACAAGGAGAGCAAAGAGACAATAAATATGTGGTTGGGGGCACGTATGAGATGCACCGTAGGTGGCAACGAAGATCATTACAATAGAGAGTCTTGGTGATGATATATTTATGTGTGTCTTTGTGAGGTGAGGTGAGTCATTTGACTCTGCCCTATTGTAAATCGAGCTGGTAATTCTCTTTTTGTAACTGTTTTACAATAACAAATGCTTATCTGGGTGTTAGGCACCGTTCGTTCCACTCGCACAATATATTTTTTTATATTTTGTTTGTTCCATAGTTCTTTTGGTTTCTCATGGATGTATGCTTAAATATGACTAAGTGTTAAAGCAGTTAACGAATGTCTAATTATACGAGATTTGCATTAGAGAAGGAGTGCGCCTCATCAGTAGCCTAGAACAGAGTATGGGTATGATCTAGGTGGAGAGGTGTAGTCTGGATGAAGTAACCTTGGTGTTTCCAAGCAACCAAGTGATAAATTTCATGGTGCCACACACCCTCAAGAGGTGCATTATCACAAGATTCAACTAGGCACGCTGAAGGGATGTGACATATGGTATCAAAGCTTGAAGCACTCTCTACTAATGCAATAGTGACAATAGATAAGGAAAAACATGAAGGAAATTCATTGCGAAGGAAGTTCAGTGGGAACATTCCTAGACTTGGTGAACGGTTCAGTGCAACAAACTTGTTCATCATAGACTTTGCATTAGACTTATGACAGAGGTTCGGTTGATGATGCGGTGAAAGGTTGATCTGGGCACACACCTTTTACAGACTGAGAGTAGAGTTTGTGGTTAAATGAAGTACTTGGATATGGTGGTGACTGCATAACTCATCGCAAAGTCCATTGCAAAACTTGTTGCAGACTTGATTGAAAAAGTGATTGCAAATGGGGAGAAGTTTTGGGTCACAAGAAGGTGAAACACTTGGGTCTGTTGGATGATATGGGGTGACCTAGAGTAGCTATGCAACATGTATTTAGTTGAGCACATTTCCATCACGACGTATTCGTGCCATGCATCACCAGAAACAATAGTTGAGTTGATCTGGGTTGACCACAACTTTTGGACGAGGTATCTCTTTGCAAAGTTACAACAGTCGATTAGCAACAATATGACTTGATAGTTGGGCAGTGGGTGCATGGTGCCTTGAAGTAGAACCTGTCAAGGTGCGGAGATGGAAATACATTAGAGATGCGTTCGGTCGATTGCATGTGAAATTTGGGACTTAGAAAGATTCATGGAATGGATGGATGGACTCAACCTTGTATCATAGTGAAGGTATTGCGAGTTTGTGGAGCTGTAGACAATGATTGAGGAGAGTTTGTGCGAAGAGTCGGTTGCTTGGGAAAGTGGAGGTCCAAGATAAAAGACTTAGGACATGGTTGTATTAAATGATGTCGTTGGAAAAGTATGGTTGGTTTTGAGTTCCTGCATTTTCCAAGTGTTGCAGTGAGTTCTTTGAAGGGAAGTCATATGACTTGGTGGTTCAAGTGCATTCTATTTCCATGATGAAAACCGACAGACTTGAGGGTGACTCAAGTGGTGAAGATTCAAAGAAGTCTTGTAGTAGTATGGGACACCTTGGTTGGGTGAATTTGAAAAGATATTGGGATTACCTACTTGGACGAGTCCTATGGTGAAATTAGGAAAATTTGGATGCAACAATGTCGGTGTCTTGGGAAGTTGCCTAAATCTTTGATGAGGTGCATTATATAGGTTGTTATGATGAAGTAGGTAGTGAAGTTTGTTCGTGACGATTTTTAGAGGATGGCTTAGGTGCCTTAGCTAGATTCATTGGGGCATGGAATGACTTGACATTCATGACAACAATTCTAGAGTTTGAATGCTTGCAACAAGTGCAAGGCAGTTTCATTCCAGGAGATGGATGAAGTTAGCAGAGAAGTCAACCAAGAATTGTTGGTAGTAAACCTGAATGGGAATAACGCATAACAAGTGACTTGGGTGTTTTTTTCTCACCTTTGGTATGGGACATTTGATGAGGCAGAGCACACTTTGGTGACTTGCATATGATAGTGCAATGACTCAGAGATCCGACGGGGGTCATTGGTTGAGGTTGGAAGAGTATTGGTTTGAACATTCCTAATGCATGGAAGTTCTTTGAGGTGACTCATTCTACTTCGAGTGATTTAGAAAATGTTTTGGGACATTTGAGGAGTGTAGGCATGTTGGACACACTCATTGTAGGTGTTGAGTTTCATTGAGGTGACTTTATGGAAGGAGGCGAGCTAAGGACTGCCTTTGTTTGGAGGATTATCCAGACAAACTGAATGCAACATGAAGATATTAGTTAGGTGTGAGTGTTTCTCTTTCTTTGGGCATCATGGTTGAGGGTGAATCCTAACCATTCCAAGGCCTAGAGAGGTGGACACAACGACATGGACGGGTGATGAAGAAGTGCAGAAAAGGCAGTCTAGACGTGCAATTCTCGGGGAAGATTGGCTAACTGTGCCATGAGGTGGATAATGGAGTCAAGTTGTCACAGATGAATTTTCTTTGGGGTGACTTAAAAGAGAAACAAGGTGAGTGGCGACCTTGCCTTGGTATGAGATTGTTGCATATATGGACCAAGTTGCTAAAGGAAGTGACCAATTTGTGCATGAGGGTGTGCAGGCTCAAGGAGCATGATGGTTGGTCTGGCCATTCAACTAGTTCACGACTTGGGAAAGAACAACAACATTACAAAGGGGTCAAGAGTAAAGACGTGCTAGTAGGTTTGAAGTGAAATGCTTAGACATTATGGAGGATCTCCTTGACGAAGATTAGATGGTGGTAGCAAGGATGAGACAAGGATTGAAACTTGCCTTCGTCTTTGGAGTTGGAAAAAGTGATGGAGATGCAACAAAAAAGAGTAAGTTCAGGCATGAGGAAGTGCATTCTCATGAGTTGGGAACGATGGTTGGAATAACTACCCAATTATTCAAAGGCATGGGGGATATCATTACACAGAGACATAACATAATAGTTTGAAATATGGGTGCAATAATAATATCATAGGAGTTCAACACTTAGGTGTAATTTTGAAGTGAAGTGGGTAGCAGTTACTTGTAGTAGGCAACAACAACAACAATGGAACCAAATAGCAACAAGGAAGCAACATCGAAACGAGAGAGTGCAATAGAGCAGGGTGAATTTCATCCTTGGAGTCGGTTGAAGTGACCACATTGACTCAGGAATCAGATCATGTGGAGTTGGGTGCGATACAGTTTGGTTTGTGGAAACTTGGGCTTTCCACTTTGACATAATCTTTGGGTTTTTAGTTCGCACAAAACTTGGGATTTCCAACAAACTTAGTTGCAACAAAGGCATGTGTTTGGGTAGAGACTTGGAGATCACATATTTTGTGGATGTTGTAGAGGATGGAAATGAATTGAGGTGGGGGAGGATGTAAGACCTGTAGTGTTGAGCTTAGGCATGTTCCCTTTCATCATAGACTAAAATGAAGGAAATTAGGCTAGTAGGATGCTCAATGCAAATGAGAAGACAAAGGTATTCATATAGGGGAGAGTTGGGTTTCCTTGGGAGCATGAAGTTCCAAGGGATGACTCCACCCAAGATGCCTTGTGACACAAGTCAAACAACTAACGATTTGATGAAGGGTTGAGGGAAAGACTTGGGTGCTCCACTAAATAGAGTAATTGACTAAGGCATGGGTGGCACACTTAAGAGATTCGACCCGACTCACCTCAAGGGCGCATGCACCCGATATGAAGAGTCAGTTCAAGAGATGGGGTGCCCTAACATGAGGGGCACACCAATGTTGGGAATGTTGGTCTCAAGGGGCATGGTGGTTGATAAGTGCATGAGTTCGTTTGAACCATCGGGTCTGCGAAGGGGTGCAATGATTCATTTGGACACAGGTTCAGSAAGGGATGCAACACCCCCAAAGGACACAATGGTTCAMAATGGTGACCWTTGGAGAGCCTATAAGAGAAAAATGGCACACAACCAAGGAAGGCAAGTTTTGGAAAGATAAGGAGAGAAAGAGATCTCTACAATTCTGAGGCAGACGAAGAGGAGTAGATCCCTCAAGGAGCCAAGTCGCTCCACTTGGGAGGTMTTTTTCTGCCTTGAGGCAGATTCATTGAATGGAGTTGGGAAAAATTCTCTTGGGTTGATTTTGTCTAAGTTTGGAAACATAGGTCTGATGTAGGCATGTGTGAGGAAGAACCAAAATCTGTGAAGTCTGCGAAAATGAAGAGACAATAAGTTTGTGGTTGGGGGCATTTGAGATGCACCACAGGTGGCTATAGAGACAATTGCATTGGAGAGTCTTGGTGATGATCTATGTATGAGTGGCCTGGTGAGGTGAGGCAATTCGTTTGACCCATGTTGTAACTGTTTTGCAATAAAAAAGGCTTAGCCAGGTGTTAGGCATGGTTCGTGCCGCCCACACTATATCTGTGTTTGTATTTCGTTTGTCACACAATTATCTTGGTTTCTCATGGATGTATGCTTAAATATGACTAAGTGTTAAAGCATTTAACGAATGTCTAAGTATACAAGAGTTTCACTAGAGTAAGAGTGTGACTCTCTGGTAGCCTAGTACAGAGTATGGGTATGTTGTAGGTGAAGAGGCGTAGTCTGGACAAAGTAACATTGGTGTTTCCAAGCATCCAAGCGAGAAACGTCGCAGTGCCACACACCCTCAAGAGGTGCATGATCACAAGATTCAACTAGGAACATTGTGGGGATGTGAAAACAACAATTTTAGCTTGGTCTACCAATAGTCCATCCTTACAGACTAAATGCCCCAAAAGAGTCTCAAACGACATACAAAAGATGAACTTGTTCAAATTTAATAAAATCTAGAGCCGCCGAGGTCGATCCACCATCAACCGAAGGGATTGCATGTGTTATTTCAACAAACTGAACATGATCTAGTTATCCAAACAAACCTCCAAAAACTTGTGGATGAATTCTTTGAAGACCACGACTACAATCCACGAAAAAACCGTGGGGGCATTCTCTAGTCCAATAGAATTATTGTATAAGTAAAAGAAACCCATTCTGTTGCAAAGGTAGTTTTGGCTTGATCCTTCTCTACGATCCGAACCTAATGATACCCTGGAAATTCATTTGCAAAAGAGTAGGCTTCCCATCCTCCAACATTTTCCAGCACCTCATTAGTGAAAGGGGTAGGGAAGGGGTCATGGATGCATGTTGCATTGAGACTCCTCGTATCTACACAAATTTGAATATCACTGGTTTTCTTAGTTTGCAAAACCATAGGACTAATCCAATTAGAATCCTCCACAAGAACAATGATTCCAGTATCCAACATCCAATCCAATTCTTTACACACTTTTTCCTTATATTTGGGAATTAATCGATAAGGCCTCCTTCTGACCGGTTTGGCATTTGACTTGAGCTGAATTTTCATAGCCCCCAATGATATTGTAATTCCATTCATTTCTGAAAAGCTACAGGGAAATAATCCATGATATTCCTTGAGTAGGTTGACAACTTGAGTGACAATCTCCTTATCCCATTAATCTCCAATGATGTCCATTTTGGGCACTTCCTTAGTGCTAATATTATGTTTCTTGTTCTTAATCGAACGACCATAGTCCACTGCAACCATCTCTGTTTCCTTTCCTTTCAACACATGCTCACCTTCAGATTATTTGATATGTATTCCCTGTGGGTCATCATCATCAATGTATCAACATTGACCTTCCAACAATGGAAAACCTCTTTCATTTTTTCTATTGGTCGATGATATGAGCATACTACTCTTGGTGTGGCTTCCTTTGGATGACCATGAAATATAAAGTCCTTAATTCAGAAGAGGGCCTCTATTTGAGCCAAATATTATACTGTGAAGTAGAATGTCGAGAAAAACTGTGAACTCATATGGGTCTTGTTACCCCCTCAGTCTAGGGGTTACTAAGGAGATCATGTCTCAAGGCTCACAAGTAGCAGACTTGAGTGCTGAGAGCCAGATTGATTAGCATAGCCCTGCAGGTCCCTTCCTATTCATTGATTCACCACCATACATCACCAACAATAGAGAAATTCCTATCACACCAGCCTGGCCCCAGAGGATAGCAGGTCTTTCTTCTTGAGGTAACAAGTCTAGTATCATGGTAAGTGTGACCCTAATGATTGAAGAATTTGAACATGTTGCAAATAATTCTTACTTGATTACAAAATGTTTGCTTGGAAATTATAATCTTTTCCTTATTTAACCTTGGTGGGTATCATTATGTCCTAGTAAGATGGTCACCCTTAGGGATAGGGTGCTACTGGGGGTTTCCTTGAAAAGTCATTGTACCATTCCCGATCATACTTACCACTTTCCATACTTTTCCCATTTCAACTCCTCATCTTTTCAGATTTTTAGCTGTGCTGACCCAATAAGGGATTGTACCTCATTTAATGTGAAGAAGGGGCTGAAGGCCTAGAGGAAAATGTAGCTTGCAAAAGATAAAATCCAATCATGAACTTTTTATATGCTCACCCAGGGATCACGAGAGAATTGAAATGCTTCTCACAAGAAAAATAAGGGACTCGTAAAACAAATAACTATTTAATTGATCATTGCCAACCAAGGTAGAGCATATGTGGGCTATGCATTTCCTTTTTAGTAGCCTTTATTGTCTTCAACTTGGGAAAGCATGATCAAGTGTGACCAAGGTAGAGCATGTGTGGGCTTTGTTTTATTGCTTTGTTTAGTTCCCCTCCACATGTTTTCAACTTGGAAACACTTTAATAAATTAATGAAAAATGGGTTTGGAAAAATGTTGCATCGTAGATGAAGGGAAACAAACCCTCTACAAAGGCACCCATAAATGAGAGAATACAAACCTTTGTATGTCATGAACCCCATGCCCAAAAGTCTTACCCCACTCCACCTCATACTCATACATGGCTTAGATAGGTTTTCCCTGGAAAACACCTTTGACTTGGGGATTGATTGACCCAATAAGATGCGTTGATAGCCCTCCTACACCTAAATTTGAAAAATTATATAAGTTCTTTGAGAGTTTGTTTGGTTTGAAAATGGTGGTTTGATGCACATGTTTGGGTGGTTCTATTATTAGACGTGGCTTACTTGGAATGATTCTTTTGACTTATGGAACCTTGGAGGGCGTATCTATTTGTATTTGCAGGACCTTGCTCGGTGGACATGTATTCATGAGGATATGACTTGTTCAGACCTTCATGGGGGATTTGGAGCCCAGGAATGGAAGCAAAGACCCTACATCTGGGGAAATCTTATGATCATAACTTGCACATTGAAGAAGGAGGTCGTAGCCTTTAGAGACACTCTATCATGGCTAGGAGACCAAATCCCATCCCTCTCCACTTGGACGCTAGCCTTTGGAGGCTTGGATGTCATCCTTTTAGCCCATGATGTCACTAGGGCTTGATGAAGATGATGGAGGAGGCATGTGATGTGACATTTGGCACATGTTGAGATGATGGGTGGCCTTTAAAGGCCCAATTTTTCACTCTCCAACCATAACATCACCTTGTGGGAGCCTAACGTCACCCTAGAAGGGACGACATCACCTTTTTAGGGTTATCCTATGTAAATTTTGGATTTTTTTATTTATGAAGGCAGATTTGTAAGGTTGACGTTTATTTTATTATGGACAAATTGTTATTTGTGAGGTCTTATATAAATAAAGACCTAGACATTTCATTTTTTATCATAACACTCTTCTCACAAGAGGGAGTAGGACTAAAATTTTCTCCCTAGTGGCATTATTCATCTCTTTCACTAGTGCACACCACTTGGAGAGCTTGCTTTGGATGCTTCTTGACTAGTTTATGGTGGAATTTCTGCAAACTAGGGTTTTTATGCTAGATTATTCTTGGTGAAGTAAAGTTTGCAATTTTACGTCGTGCATTGAATATTTTGTGGTTAATTTTACTTGTTCATGTTGAATATTATGAAATTTCTTGCTTGAAACCCGAGGAGAGGAACATAAGGTGTTTCTTCCTCTCTCTATCTCTTTCCACTCATTGAATTGTCAAGAGAATCTTGTCTAGATTAGGTTCCTAAATCCCTAAAGTGATAGCAATTTAGGAGTCCCATTCTAGTGGCTTGTTGAAAAATATATATTTCAAGAGTCCAAGGAGAAGAGGAATTGGCTAGAGGCCAAAAGAGCTTTCACTCTAGCCAAAATTCCATCTTTGAGATTCAAAGCTTAGATCCTTGAAGTGCCAACACCTCAAGACTTTATCTCTCCATCCTTATACAATATTATCATTTATTTCTCCAAGTGTTTGCTACTATTGTAAATTACTCCATATCCCAAAAGGCACTTGTCTCCTTCCTCTATCTTGTGAGGGAATTGATCAAACTACTCTTACATTCTATTTTCCTAAGCTTTTACTAACTCTTACTAACCCTAGCTTAGCTAAATTTAATAATTGTGTTTCTGTTGTTGAAAAACATTGCTACAACCATCTAAAACCTTGTAATTTGTTGCATACACTAATATAACATTAAATTAACATGCTCATAAATTTCTTTTAGAAAGTATTAATTGATCTATTGAATGAATTCTAAGTTTTCACTGTACTTTCATGCTATTCCGAGTTGTATTTCTTGTGGTTGTTAGAAAAGATTAATTGCGGTTGTAAATTCATTAAGCGTACATTTTTACTTCAGCTTTGATTTGGATTTTACCTACCACACTTAGGGGTGAATGAGTGTGGAGCTCTTTTTCCCAAAACCTCTTGTTTTAAAACTCATCAATTAGCATTCAACGATTTATTCATTACCATTGTTGTCATTTTATAACCAGGTTATATGTGAGTACATATCAACAACATATGTCGGTATTATATCATCAACAAGTCATCACCACAATGAACTGAAACACAAGATGTATGTACAATTTTCTTTTTATTACAGGACTACAATCCTTGGGGTTTATCGGTAACAGAATAGAGTACAACTCTACAAAGGCACCAACTCTATATGCAAGGGCTTCGACTTGCATTCAAATCAAGCTGATTAGGGCAACAATGCGTCAGATATCAATCGTACCATAAACAAGAGTATCAACCATGCACCAAGCACGGTGCCAAACAACTTTTGTAATCAACACAGTACCATAACAAGTGCATCCAGCCATGGCGCAGTATATACCAATCGTGTGTCAACCACTCATCCAACAATGACTCATCAGTATGTACCAGCATCATCAACTATACACCTCATGTATTAATTGCCAACTCATCAACTATTTGTCTCAACCATGTGCTCAACGTACCTCAGCAAAGCCCTCATCAATTTCATCATCAAAATCTGATTTGTAGCTCTGAAATAGACCTGGTGTTTCTGATCACGTTCCTGCAAAACTTCCTTAACTTTAACAGCAAAGGACTAGCATTTTCATCAAACTTTTCTTTGAGTCTCACATGCCTAGTTTTGGATTAGTCAACAACTAACTTGAGTAATCATAACTTTGAACCTGTAATGTATAAAGATCTGAAACTGATACACAATGTTCTTCAGTGTATTTTATGCAGTTCATGGTAAGCTTCACTTGGAACCTCTGAAAGGGTTATAGCAAAATGGCGCCTGCTTGTGAATTGGCTTATTCTAAGAGTGATCCCGCTGTAGAGGTGCCCCGCACAAAATATTCTGAAATGATCTAAAACTGTTACACAACGTACTAAGAACTTACCAAAGGCTTCTACGACAATTCTCCACTGGTTGTATCTTTTATGAATAAGTTATGACTTTTTACCCAACTTTGATTTTGACTAGTTCGGACTGGCCCTAAACCCTAACCAAATTAACGAAAACTCCAAAAATACAAACGACCCACAAGCTGAATTTATTTTTTAAACACATATGCATATGGATATATTTTCTTACTTTCATATCAATTTAAGGATCTGAATCATTATAGAAAAAGTTATAGCGAAAATGGGCGAGATGACCACCAAGAAATAATAACATACCATAGAAAGCACCTAAAGAAATTTATCCTTCCTTGCATTTGACCTTTTCTTCACTTTCCTCGAATTTAGGATTAGATATCATCAGTGGTAAAATACTCATACACATATAGATATTCAATATGCTCCAATTTATTGATTCAAATGGGAGAGCCTTTCCTCTTACTTATACTCTCAGTAACCATTGAGGAAACATATTCTAGGTCACTTGGCCCCTTTCCTTATTACAGGGTTGCAGTTACTTCTAATTTCTCCATTAAAATTATTATTGGAAATAATTTATTTGCCATTTTCTAGGTCCTTGACCTATTTTCCTTATTTTTAGGGTTAACCATTTTCCATAAATAATCAGGTCTTGATTTTCTCCTTACTTTATCATTTATTTATTGATTTTGTCCACTTCTCTTGGTATTTAAATAATCCACCTTGAATAAATAATATTAACCCGTTTCTAGGTCCTTAACCTATTTTCCTTATTTTAGGGTTAACCATTTGCCATAAATATTCCTTCTTGATTTTTTTCACCTTATTTTTATCATTTCTTCTTTTAGGTCGCGTTGACTTCTTAACGACTTTGGGGGCTTCAAGGCCTTCGTAGTGAGGAGTCCTTCAACCCATTGGAGCCATCGCATCTCAAACCAGCGGGAGGAGTTATATGACATTCACACCACCAGTGGCATGACAGAAGCGCACTATCCATCTAGGATAGTTTCACCCAACAATTTCCTTGATCTTCATCTCATTATTCCTCGCGCCCTGGCAGGTCCTCCAACCATTCTTCTAAAATAACTCAATCCAAAAAGCGTCTTCCAGTGAGGGATTTCACCATAAAGGGGACCACTTTGGAGTTCATCCATTTGTACCTTATCAATCATGATAAGACAATAATGAGCATGGGTCCTCCAACCATTTGTCTTCTAGGATAACTCAATCCGCCAGCGTCTTCCCGTGAGGGCTTTTCACCATAAAGGGGACCACTTTGGAGTTCATCCATTTGTTTACCTTTACGCATCGATTGGTTTCCACTTGGACATATAACCTTCTCATCAAAGGGAATCATATCAATCAATTACTTGACATCAGCCAATATTGACATCAATCAAACCAAACCATTTTACATCAATGACATATGATCCAACAATAATCTCCCAAGTAATCCAAATCATTGGCATCAACCCAGTAAACCATTGGCATCCCAATGATATGTGACATGTGATCCAACACAGCCACCATACATTTTAGAATTGTCTGATTACGTTGGGGTTTTACTATCATTTTGTTACTTGGAATTGCTATATATATGCTATATTGTTCTTATTCCAATTGGGTACACAAATTCTCCTCAGCATATGCCATGAATTTCTGAAACTTGTGAACCTTTTGACTTGGCTAAATTGAGTATTGAGGGGGGAATATATATATTGACCATAACCCTAATTTTTTATCCCTTTAGGTTATTGGGGACATATCCCCTAGGTTGGACCTCATCCATCCCTAAAAGTGGGGATTTCCCACTAAGGTGGCAGTGGTGGGTTATCCCATTGTGCATCAATTTGAGTTACTTTTATGGGGCTTTGACATAAATAGAAATTGTGTGATAATAGGTCCAATCTACCATTTTACTCGTGATATCTTCAAGAATGTACCAACTCCTAGGAACCATATCCATGGTATGAATGAATTGATGGACCCACTGGGTCTGATTCGGAGGTCTAGTGTAGTTCATTAAAATAAATGTGTTCGGGGACTTCAATTCCCTTTATTGTACACCCGGTTAGTTGGTTAATTATGAGATGGGTTGGAACCTGAATTTTATCAACTCAACCACCTGCGCCCAAATCTGAATAGTCGCACGATGTGTCACCCACCACCGTGCAGGTGTTCCTTGAACCACGAAATCCATGGCCTGAATCCTCCATTCTACTAGGATGACCTTCTCCATTTGCACTAGGAATGCCTCTACTGGCCCTATTCCATCAAATGAATTTACCCGCGCTTCAGGATCGATCAAGCGATATTGCTTTGGTTATCCTCACACATCGTGAGGTGGAGCTCACCAACTTGATGCGCCACCTTTCCATGGCATCTTCACAATCTGTGTCATAAGACTTCACACTTTTCCAACTTAACTCTCCATCTATGGTGGGATTGATGTAATATTCTCTACGCCCAGTGATCTTATAGATGTTCTAAAGAATAGAGATTCATGAATCCTCATCCACCAACTCATTGTATCTATCCCCTTCATAAGGATCCATATATGTGATCGTAATGCGAGTGTCCATCATGACATCTGCCTCTTTTTTCAAATTTAGCACCGCATTGTTTTTGAAGGCCCAATAAATTCCAAGTAGTTTGGGTGAGGTTCAGAAGGTCATCCATAATCTCTATGAATTAAAATTCAACCTTCATTTTAACCCGTTTTATATTCATCTCTACTTGCTCCAATCATTCTATAGGATATATACTATACTGATTTTCCAACCAAAGCTAAATGGGAAACAAAACCAAACTCAGTTTACCCATCAAATCCAAGGATTTCTTTGGAAATATGTTCACGTCAGATCCCAGGTCCAACATGACTCCATCCATGTCGCCAACCACCAAAGCTCAATTGTCATCTTGAATTATCATCCCTATGCACTTATTCTTACTGACGACAAAATGTATACTTTTCGAGAGTGGGGATGATATGGTGGTTTTCTTCGTCCCTTGTTCACCCATGTGAGGAATTGTAGCATTTATTGTCAACTTTCAGCAATGGGATCATTTTAACAATCTCAAACAATAGCGAAAGGGGAACACTTGATCTTGAGTGTCACGTCTAGCTATTTCGAGTCCTTAGAATGCTTATTCATGTGTTGTGCACTTCAACTCCTCAAGGCGATGTTTATCAATCACTCTTTTCTTGGTGCACTTCAACTCCTCAAGGCGATGTTTATCAATCACTCTTTTCTTGGTGTGTCACAACTCTTCTTGTTTACACGCTTCCTCCAAGGACCTTTGCATCACACGCTGGATTTTTTTGCAAACACAAGCTTACTCCAATGACCTCTGCATCACGTGCTCTAATTCTTCATGGGTGCGAGATTCTTCCAGTGACCTCTATGTCTTGCATTGAACTTCTTCTCGAATCTGAGCCTCTTCAAGTGACCTTTGTGTCGCATGATGCAACTCCTCTTTCACCCCTTTCTTATTTTATGTCCCTTTGTGCATTGCCCAAAAACTGCATCTACTGAGTAGCATCAAACTTAGGAGGGGGATGCATGGCCCTTCTGATCTTCCCCTTCGGTCTTGGACCCTAGATTTCACCATACTCAAAGTCTGTTCCAGTCTTTGGTCCTCCTCGGGTTACCACCCAGACATCAACATCCACATCCTTCTTCTTATTTCCACATGACACTGCATGCACCATGTTTCAATGCACCTTCTTTTCTTCCCACTTTTTCAGTAAGTCAGGACAGTCCTCGATAACATGCTTAAGGTTGTAGCGGTACCCATAGAGAGTGTGCAGTTTGGTACAAAAAATTGATACATGACCAATCTCTCCACAATTGAAACAAGTTGGGGGCCTAACTCCCCCTACTCCACATACTCATTTACGACTGCACCCATATTTTCCTCCGATACCTCCTTGGTATATGCCTCTCTCCACACCACTATGATCACCACCCTTCTATTCTTATTGGACCCATAATACATCGTGGTTGAGGTCATGCATTAGCTAGAGTGTCTAGAAGTTTTTGACATCATGTCCCATGGACTTACATAATTCATGGAATTGAGTATGATGTGTCTTTTTATACTTCTCCAAAGTTGGGCAGTGGGGTGGTACATGGCCTCGCTGTCTACAGATACTGCACCACTTT
>SNQJ01S0010789.1:18838-41957 GCA_010110895.2 Picea sitchensis | reverse complement strand
TTGGAATATTATAAACGATGACCTGCACAGAGTTACGGTTCTCAGTCAAATGTTTTCTTGGTTTTATTGGAAGTGGAATTACACATGATTGAGTTGGTTTTCAACTGAATAGAGTAGGTAGTATGAGAATAAGCCCGTAGTTCACGAATTTAATTTTTAGTTTGAATTTTTTTTTTAATGTGTTGGTTTTCAGTAGCTTGTTTGAATAAGAGACTCCGTAGCCCAACAAAGGCACTGGGGTGTAGTCTCAATTTTTAATTCAATAAAATACATGGCTGAGACACAATAGAAAATAACACAGGGATGGGAGACAAACATAGGTAATAAATGGAAGGTAAGAGAAGTTATTTAATCTCAAGGCACCGATCTACAGTTCTTAGCACCTCGCAGGGACGAGCTATCCCCAATTGGAGCTAATGTTGTAACCTAGGTCTACACCCCTACCTCTCCTTTCTCTTTTCCCTATACCTTCATCAATTTTTCCTCTTCGGGTTGGTTAAGTCAATTTCCCCATTGTTTTTTAGTGACTTGGTTCTTATTCTCTTATTTCCTGTTTGAGTCTTTGTGCATTTTAGTTTTTGTTTTTCCTGAAGTATAAGTACATGTCGTATTTGGTCCAGAGTGATTTTCATCATGTTTCCATTGATTGAGGACGACCAAGCCTTTTTATATGCACATGAAACACCCGTGGACAAACACAACAATTCATAATGGACATTTTTGGCCCGGATTGTCAGAATGAATAGGGTAAGTTTCAACGGTAAATATCTATCAGGCCAGTCAGATCAATGACTCTCATCCATTCGGGGGTGTAGAATTACGTGGAGTTTAACACGAAGAATTAATCGCCAGTCCTAAAATCCCAAAATATTTAACATGACTTAAGCTTGAGTTAATTAGTGATAAGCACCGACTAATCACTTCACAAGATCATCACTTTAGGATATTTTCATACTTTACATCCAGAACTCCCGAAGTACCGAAGTTTCGAAGTGCCGAAGTACCGAAGTTTCGAAGTGCTGAAGAGCCAAAGTACCGAAGTCCCGAAGTGTCGAAGCACGTGGAAACCATCAGTTGAGACACATGGCATACTCATCAGTCATGACACATGGCATTCATTCCAGGTCATTCGTCCATCTCCACGTGACACGGTTCACCCTTATTTCCCTGACACATCAACAACCGTGACATCATATGACATCAGGCCACCACATCACTTCTGCGATTTTCCTCTGGGAGATTTCCAAGCCTAACATTTGAAACTCCCGAAGCCTGAATTTCTGAAGCGAATCTAGACTGTTCACCAGTCACGATACATGGCGACAAATCATTCACTTCGGCAATTTTCCTCTGGGAGATTTCCAAGCCTAACATTTGAATTTCCTGAAGCCCGAACTTCCGTAGTGAATCTGGACCATTCATCAACGAGGAAACGCGACATCAAATCTTTCATTTCGCAGCATTGTCACTCCGAGAGTTTCCCAAGCATACCATTCATAAACTCCCAAAGTCTCGAAGCCCGGACTTCTGGACCATCCATCAATGAGGACACGTGGTAGCAGATCTTTCACTTCGTAGCATTGTCACTCTGGGAGTTTCCCAAGCATAACATTCATAAACTCCTGAAGTCCGGACTCTCGAAGTAAGCGGGTATCGTTGATCCTTGCAGCAGGTAAATTTCACCTAGATCATAGATCATAATCAGATCAATGACCACAATTCATTTCGGGGACGTAACCTACCCGAACGTTAATTTTCTAGAGTGGTCCCGTGATTGGAACCACAATATTGTTGGAAGGGTACGTGGCAACTTGTAGGGGATTGTGGGCCCAAAGGCGGTGTTGACCCAAACCACCCCCAACAAATCCTGCAATCATGTGCTTAAATGACATCAGGTCACCGCATCACCTCCACTCTTCCCACTCACTACTCTCGCCCCTCTCGCCGCACACCATCTGTCTTCCACTCATGCCTATCGCCTCCATCTCCCCTCCACTTCATATACATCCATGTCGTCCACCTTCATGTGTCATGTCTTCCTATTTGATGCCCCCTCCATGTCTTCTTGTTCATGACTAGCTCATCACAAAGAAAGGGAGAATAAGGGCCAGTTGCAGTCGAGACAGAGTGTGCTTAGCTTCCGAAATCTCAGACACAGACATAGAGTTAAGTCTCATTCACAAGTCGACGCAGATTAGTTCCAAAACACTTCAGCAGACTCTGGTCATGTAGCCAGTTTTCTCCAGTGGCTTCCAACAGCTCATAGGCATGCCATCGTTCAACGCAGAACTCTGTTTTGCTACTCTGAGTCTTTTTTTGCCATCTCAGTTCCTCCAATGCATGCATCAGTTCTGTCTCAGAGATAGTAGTAGTTTTTAGTTGATTAATTCCAACATTTTCTTAGATTAGATACAAGAATGGTGTTCTGTCTGTGATAAGATTCATTCTTGTTGATTAATTTCAGTGTCATAGTTAAGTTAATAATTTTATTTATGAACAATTACCTAAATTTAGGTCCGTGTTTCCTAAGGACGAGAACCTCCGTGACTCTATTAAATAGGGGGTGTTTGAATTTTTTGAAGGTGGGATTTTTTGGGAAAGGATAGCAATACATCAGACTGGTTGGACCCGTTCTATACATGGATTAAATCTCTCTACCTGGTGAACATACTCTTGATGACAGTGTTTCGTTCAAATCTTCATGTGTTTTTATTCTTATCTTGAATACAATTTTTGACTTGTGCAAAGTGCATTTCATTTCCTTTTGGCTATTGTATAACTTATTTTTACTGATATGCAACCTGTCAAACAAATAATGCTTTGGTGAAGATTTGTTTTTATTGCAACCTGTGGGAGTAATTGTGTTTTTGATACATGTTTAATGTCTTGAAATGATATTTTAAGTATTGAACTTCTTGCAACATATTATTCATTGAGTAGTCTGTTGTTTCCCTTTGTTTTCTATTATTTCACTGGTCTGTCATTAGTGTTCCACCAGCCAAGGAGGACCCTCATCCATATCATTCAGCCAACCCAACCTTGCTTTTGTCTTGATAGAATAACCCTCTGACCAACCAAAAAAAATTTAAAAGAAATAATATTTCTAAATTGATAGGTGGCCTAGCTTTTCCCTTTAGCAGCCAGGTGCAGAACTTAGGACCAACATCTTCTGGTGCTGTTGTCGGGGAACAGAGTAATGAAATATATTTCCCTTGCAGAATGACAATGATCTGATTTGATATTTGATGATGAACAAAGACCAGACACATTCAGACTGCATATCATTCACCTGACGACTCCATGGTTAAATAATTCAATGGCGACTCCACAGTCTTAAGAACTCATATTTTCAGATGGAAACCATCTTGGGTAATAGGTTTGCTCCTTTAAATTTCTCAGTTGTTCCTAGTTTTTCAAATGTTGTTCCTACTATAGATGAGTGGGGTGATTTTTTTCCCATATTTAGAGAACATAGAGATGACAACCCTGCTGAGCATTTGCTTGAGTTTCATGAACTCATGCATTAGTGGGGAATACATCATGAAGATGTATTAATGAATATGTTCATGTACTCATTAGAGGGATATTCTCGTGAGTGGTATTGATCCTTTCCCCTTGCTAGCATCTCCTCCCTGGAACAGTTCCATGCTGCATTCAGTAAGCGTTGTAACAAGTTTTTTTCCAGTTGATTTACTTTTTGAGAACTGCTGTGAAGAATTTGAATCTCATATTCGACAATCACTCATTGGTTCTTCTAGTAGTGAAAATAAAGGGGACTTTTCCGTTGAGGAAGTGAAGGAAGATTCAGTTACATATGAGCCTTCTTCTGATCCTTTAATTCAAAAAGATGATGTTGGGAATTACACTAATGATGAAATTGATGATAACAAGGCTTTGGATACATATTGTAGTATTCTAGGTGGCTTAGATAGTCGTTGTTATGATACATCTATTGTTCCATGTTCTCATAAAGATTTGATTAACTACGAGGAAAGGGATGTTGAAGGTCACACATAAGTTTTTCCCCTTCGTTATGAAATTGTTGAGCAACATGAAATCTATAAGTCTGAAGATGACATTCTGGAGCTAGAATGAGGAAAAAACAACAATGCAGAAGACATACCCAATGAGCAGTATCAGGAGTATTTTTTTGCCCTTTATGGTTGTGAATCACATGAATTTCATGAGCCTTTTCAATGAGGATAGGAGCAGCCCAGTCTTTTCTATAATGCATATATTACACAACAACGACTTTGTCCTCTCAACCAGTTGGAGGCTTTTCATGAGCTTCGAGATACAATAGCGAGATGTATGGATTCTTATTTCTCCAAAATCCTAAAGGTTGCAATTTTTAGCATGATCATCATTTGCAACTGTAATTACCAGATGTCTGCCAAATTTTTTTCGCCTTTGATATATCCTCTTTGGAATATTCTAAACAGTGACCTGCATAGAGTTACGATTCTCTCTCAAATGTTTTCTTGGTTTTATTGGAAGTGGAATTACACATGATTAAGTTGGTTTTCAGCTGAATAGAGTAGGTAGTAGGAGAATAAGCCCGTAGTTCGAGCATTTAATTTTTAGTTCACAGATTGTTTTTAATGTGTTAGTTTTCAGTAGCTTGTTTGAATAAGAGACTCCATATCCCAACAAAGGCACTGGGGTTTAGCTGCAGTTTCAAGTTTCAGTAAATACTCCATAGCCCAACAAAGGAACTGGGGTGTAGTCTCAGTTTTTAATTCAATAAAATGCATGCTTGAGACACAGTAGTAGATAACACAGGGCTGGAAGAAAAACAAAGGTAAGAAGTGGAAGGTAAAAGCAATTATTTAATCTCAAGGCACCGATCTACAATTCTTAGCACCTCACAGGGACAAGCTATCCCCAGTTGGAGCCAATGTTGTAACCTAGATCTACACCCCTGCCTATCCTTTCTCTTTTCCCTATACCTTCATCAATTTTTCCTCTTCGAGTTGGTTAAGTCAGTTTCCCCATTGTTTTTTAGTGACTTGGTTCTTAATCGCTTCTTTCCTGTTTGATTCTTTGCGCATTTCAGTTTCTGTTTTTCTTGAAGGATAAGTACATGTCATATTTGGTTCAGAATGCTTGTCATCATGTTTCCATTGATTGAGCTCACCACAGGATGACCAAGCCTTTTTATATGCACATGAAACACCCGTGGACAAACACAACAATTCAGAATAGTCATTTTTGGCCCAGATTTTGAGAACAAACATGGTAAGTTTCAACGGTAAAGATCCATCAAGCCAATCAGATCAACGACTCTTGTCCATTCAGGGGTGCAGAATCATGCGGAGTTTAAAACCAAGAATTAGTTGCCAGTCTCAAACTCCCAGAATATTTAACATCACTTAAGCTCGAGTTAATTAGTGATAAGCACTGTCTAATCACTTTGAAAGATCATCTCTTTGGGATATTTTCATACTTTACATCCAAAACTCCCGAAGTACGGAAGTTTCGAAGTGCCAAAGTACAGAAGTTCCGAAGTGCCGAAGAGCCGAAGTACCGAAGTCCCAACGTGCCAAAGCACGTGGCAACCATCAGCTGAGATACATGGCACACTCATAAGTTGTGACACGTGGAATTCATTCTTGGTCATTTGATTGTGTCATTCTCCCATCTCCACGTGACATGGGTCACCCTTCTTTCCCTGACACATCAGCAACCATGACATCATATGGCGTCAGGCCACCACGTGAATTTGACGATTTTCCTCCAGGAGATTTCCAAGCTTAACATTTGAAACTACCGAAGCCTAGATTTCTGAAGAGAATATGGACCGTTCATCAGTCATGACACGTGGCGACAAATCATTCACTTCGGCGATTTTCCTTTGGGTGATTTCCAAGCCTAACATTTGAAACTCTTGAAGCCCAGACTTCTAAAGTGAATCTGGACCGTCCATCAATGAGGACACGCGACAACAAATATTTCACTTCACATTATGTCACTTCGGGAGTTTACCAAGCATAACATGCATAAACAACTGAAGGCCCGAATCCCAGACTTCCGAAGTGAATCTGGACCGTCCATCAATGAAGACACATGGCAACAAATATTTCACTTTTCAACATTGTCACTTCGGGATTTTCCCAAGCATAACATTCATAAACTCCCGAAGTCCCGAAGCCTGAACCGTTGATCTCAAATAAACTTGAACCATTGATCCTTGCAACAGGTAAATTTCAGCCAGATCATAGATCGTAATGAGATTGACGACCACAATTCATTGCGGGGACAAACTGCCTGGACGTTAATTTTCTAGAGAGCTCTCGCAATTGGAACCACAATATTTTTGGAAGGGTATGTGGAAGCTTGTGGGGGATTGTGGGACCAAAGGCAGCGTGGACCCAAACCAACCTCAACAACTCCCACAATCACGTGCTTAAATGACATCAGGTCACTGCGTCACCTCCACTCTTCCCACTCACTACTCTCGCCCCTCTTGCCACGTGCCATCTGTCTTCCACTCACGCCTATCGCCTCCATCTCCCCTCCACTTCATCTACATCCACGTTGTCCACCTTCACACGTACTATCTTCCAATTGGATGCCCGCCTCCACGTCTTCCTATTCACGACCAACTCATCACAGAGAAAGCGAGAATAAGGGCCAATTACAGTCGAGACAGAGTGCGCTTAGCTTCCGAAAGCTCAGACACAGACAAAGAGTTAAGTCTCAGTTGAGATCAAAACTTTTTAGTTCCAGAACACTTCAGAGGGCTCTGCTTATGTAGCCAATTGTCTCTAGTGGCCTCCAACAACTCACAAGCATGCCATTGATCAATGCAGAACTCTGTTCCACCACTTTGAGTCTTTTTCTGCCATCTCAGTTCCTCCAGTGCATGCATCAGTTCTGTCTCAGAGACAATAGTAATTTTTAGTTGATTAATTCCAACATTTTCTTAGATTAGATACAAGAGTGATATTCTGTGTGTGATAATATTGACTCTTGTTGATTAAGTCCAGTGTCATAGTTAAGTTAATAATTTTATTTACGAACAATTACCTAAATTTAGGTCCGAGTCTCGAGTCCCCTAAGGACGAGAACCTCTGCGACTTTGTTAAATAGGGGGTCTTTGAATGTTTTGAAGGTGGGATTTTTTGGGAAAGGATAGCAATACATCAGACTAGTTGGACCCATTCAATGCATGGATTAAAGCTCTCTACCTGGTGAACATACTCTTGATGACAGTGTTTCGTTCAAATCTTCATGTGTTTTTATTCTTATCTTGAATACATTTTTTTGACTTGTACAAACTGCATTTAATTTCCTTTCGGCTATTGTATAACTTATTTTTACTGATATGCAACCTGTCAAACAACTAATTCTTTGGTGAAGATTTGTTTTTATTACAACCTGTGGGATTAATTGTGTTTTTGATACATGTTTAATGTCTTGAAATGATATTTTAAGTATTGAACTTCTTACAACAGATTATTCATTGAGTAGTCTGTTGTTTCCCTTTCTTTTCTATTATTTCACTGGTCTGTCATTAGTGTTCCACCAACCAAGGAGGACCCTCATCCATATCATTCGACCAACCCAACCTTTCTTTTGTCTTGATAGAATAACCCTCTGACCAACCAACAAAAAATTAAAAGAAATAATGTTTCTAAATTGATAGGTGGCCTAGATTTTCCCTTTAGTAGTCAGGTGCAGACCTTAGGACCAACATACCCCATGCTCATCAACAATGCAGCCCAATTATTGGACCATGTTCATGCCAAAGGAACATTTTTCCAAGTTGGCATATAGCTTGTGCTGCCGCAGAGTGCCCAAAACCTGCTAAATATGTTGCATGTTCTCCTCTCAATTTCTGCTAAATATGAGGATCTCATCTATATATACCACCACAAAAGAGTTGGTGAAGGGTCTCAATACATCATCCATCAATATCACGAAAGTTGTTGGTACATTTTTTTAGCCAAAGGGAATGGCCAACCATTCAAAGAGACCTTCTTTAGATTTGAAAGTTGTCTTCCATACATTAGTTGGTTCGATGTGAATCTGGTGGTAGCCAGAGTTTAGGTGAACCTTACTGAAGAAATTTTCCACCTTGAGTTGGTCAAGAAGGTCATCAATTGGGGGAATCGGGTACCGGTTCCTGACTGTGATTTTGTTTAATTCTCTATAATCAATGCAGAGCTGCCAGGTCCCATCTTTTTTTTTTACACCAACACAATTGGGCTTCCGCAAGGGGAGAAGCTGGGTTGTATGTGCCCCTTTTGAAGTAACTCTTAGATCTAGTGCTTTATTTCATCGTTTTGCATTAGCGAGTGACGATAGACTAGTCCATTAGGCAACGATGCACTTAGGGTTTGATCAATTGGATGTTTGTTAAGGTCCTAACCCACACATAGGTAGATCAATGTATTCGGATGTAATAAAGGTCAATATTAATAAGGCCTTTCAATAAAATAGAATAAGGTGGATGTAAGAAGACCTAATAGAAGCTTCCGCTTCTAGAAGGATCTTCCGTAAGAAGACCTAATAGAAGCTTCCGCCTAGAAGGATCTTCCTATAGATGCTTCTCTTTAATAGACATATTTAGTATAAATAAGGGTCGAGGGTATGAAAACCCGAGTTTGGAGATTATTGTAACAGTAGCTACCGCCGATTGGAGGTTGCCCCCTCAAAGAGGCCTCACAGGAAAATTTCTTTCAATCAGTGCTTTTCTATTGCCATTTCAAGATATCATTTGTATTGTGAAGATTATGCCGATATTTTATCATCATTTTCATTTCAGCATTTTATTTCATATGCATATTTTATATATCCGGTATCTGCCAAGTGTACACTTTCCTTGGCGTAATTGTGGGTATTTTTTTCCGTAGGCATTATGTTGTCTTTAAGCCATAGAGATCTCGCCGTTAATGCGATAAACCCGCTGCTGAGGGATTCATACATGAAATACAAGTGGTTCTTGAGAACACATCTCTGCTACAACCTTTGTAACCCTTGTTAGTACCTCTTCGAGTGGTAGCGCATCGACATCAATTTGTGTATGGATCACTCTAGATTTCAATCCCTCTTTAGATAGTAAACCCCATCTGGCCGGGCCGTGATCATATAGTGTTACCGAGAACATCACTCAGGAAGAATACTTAGTACCGGTAGGCTCAGTAGGTACGGGCTAAGGTAACGGCCAATCCTCCTAGTTAGTGCCCGAGATATCGGGTCAGTATCACTGTTGGACCCTCGCGACCGATATCGTAGAGTTATAGCACTGTGGCAAACCCTTGTCCAGAACCTTTGAATACCTAACCCTGGGGAACATAAACAACATAAAACAAATTAACCGGTGAGATCTATCGACACACATCCGTGGTTCTGGTTGTTAAGTAAATTCTCTCTGTTCAAAAATTTGGGGATTTCTGCATTGCAACATTCTTCAGACAAAAAAAAAAAAAAAAAAAAAAAAAAAAAAAAAAAAAATTTTTTCACCATTATTTTGAGACCTATTCCATTAGATTCATCTCTTTCCTTATCACTTTCATCCACTTTCATTTTTCTCAAAAATTTCTGACCTCAGCCGCTCCCTTTCGCCCACCCATCATCATGGCCCATACCCGGTGAATTCAGAACCAGAGTCTTGTTTCAACACCTTCCTGTAACTGCTTACTTGAGACCAAATAAGAAGTGCAACAACTCAATGCTACTATTGCCTCCCCGTGATGCCTAAGGAATGCATCCGTAATGTAGCCGTGAAACTGCGAATGGCGGAAGTCAAACACAAATCGGATCTCACCCGGCAAATGAATCATCAGTTTTCAGATCACTGCACTAAACTCTGCTTCTACCGATGACTTTTCCCCGAGGTACATTAAAAAACTAAAGATGAAACTTCTTCCATTCTTTCTAACCCCATCACTTTCAAAGGACATACACCTTCCATGGTGGATGTAACCAAATTTCTGATGGCTCTGACCACTGGTTGGGTCACACAAATGAACATTATTTCTCTACAACATTGCATGACTTGGCTAAACTCCTGATGGTGTTCTCCATCTAGATCAAGAATGGGTAATGGTAGAAATGGAGAAAACTTTCCCGCCAAGGATATGTGTCTTGGACACAATTTTTTATCGAGCTTTATGAATGCTTTGACACCGACACTAACCATTTGGGCCGCTTGAAAAAAATTGAAGCACCGCACAAGAGGAAGACTTTCATAGCTGCATTTGAGCGCCTGCTTTTCGAATAGAGGGCATGATCGATGCTTTCTCGAGTGTTTTATTAGTGGCCTCATGGAGGAGATTTGGGCCCATGTCCTCATGGCTCTAATCTCCACTTAATTTGGGTGGAGGCTACCAAAAGCTAAAGAAGCACAACAAATTGTTTCCTCTCAAAACCGTAAGCCTTCCTTTTTATCCCTACCAAAACCAAAGTAAACACCACTACTCCCTCCGCCCCATTAAAAATCCAAAATTGACTGTATCGAAATGGTCGAACGCCAACCCAAAGGCCTTTATTATAATTGTGGTGAAAAATATTTCCTTACCCACAACAAGGAACAAAATCTCTTTATGGCTATCTCTCGAGGATATTATTCGTGAAGAAGATGTTGATATCCCGCCCAAGTCACCATAAATTGACATAAACCTCCCTCCGACTCCCTAGTGGGAACCAATCATTTCCCTCAATGCTCTCACCTAATTC
This sequence comes from Picea sitchensis, assembly GCA_010110895.2. Taxonomy (NCBI): domain Eukaryota; kingdom Viridiplantae; phylum Streptophyta; class Pinopsida; order Pinales; family Pinaceae; genus Picea; species Picea sitchensis. Next base: position 31,274 of record SNQJ01S0010789.1, on the reverse strand, counting down.
TCATTTCCCAAACCCTCAATCTACACCTACATCAAGCACCGAAGGTCATCATCTTGTTGATAGTGGCAACACCTACAATTTTATTCATCGGCCGACAAGCAAAACCCATTGCTGCCATATCCACGCCAACAATTTCCAAATCATGATTGCCAATGGTGGTTCTATGAAATGTGGTAGGCGCTATTGCGGAAATGTGTGTCTCCAAACAGGTGACTACCACCTCAAATCTCATATGTTTGCCATTGACATGGGTGGTTATGACATTGTGTTGGGTGTCGAAATGGCTAAGAACCTGGGTCCTATTCTCATGGATTTTCGTAACTTAACCATGCAATTTGACCAAGGAGGCTACACAAATATAACAAATTTTCATATCATCAGCGTTCTCCTCAAGTCATCGCTTCATCGCGATGGAAAATTATAAAAAGAAGTCATTCTCGTTGTCATAGCTCAAACTACGCTATACAAGCCACGCAGATTCCCCCTGCGTCTCCCAGACCCTCCAAGCCCTCCTTTCTAAACATCAAACGCTCTTTTCCACTCCCCTAAGGGACTCCCTCCTTCCCATAATTTGTTCACGATCATTCCATTCCCTTTGTCCCGTTAATCCTTCCCCAATATATCACTACCCCTTTGCACAAAAGAATGAAATTGAAAACATGGTCCGGGAACTCCTTACTGCAGGAGTCACCCATCCGAGTACGAAGCTCATCTCTCCTGGCCACATGGTACCAAGAAAGAAGGTTCGAGACGTGTCCCGGACTGTGTTTCAATAAACTCGCACCATCAAAGACAAATTTCCATCTCGCCATTGATGACCTCCTCGATGAATTGAGTGGAGCCCAATACTTTACCAAACTCGGATTCGCCGCTATCACTACACGCATGAAAGAGTCCGACATCTCAAGACTAATTCTTTCACTCATGAGGGCTACTCTTTCACGGTTTTCGTCATGCCTTGGTTTCCTGTAATCTTCTCCACCTTTCGTGAGCCTCATGGTCCATGTCTTCCTACTTTCTTCGCCATTTGTCTTAGTTTCTTGATGATATCCTCATATATAGCAAGACATGGACATACCATCTACCTATGTGGATCAAGTTCTCGCCTACTCTCTCAACATTCATCTTTTCCTCAAACAAATTCAAATGTGCTTTTGGTGCATCCGGCGTAGAATACTTGGGTCATCTAGTAAGGATGACGCCGTGGTGGACCAAAAAATATTGAAGCTATGAAGACTGGCCACACCCAAAGAATCTCAAAGCCATGCGGGATTTTGGGCCCATGTGGTATTATCGCAAGTTCGTTAAGAACTAAGTGGGAAGATAAAGACCTCTCATGGCTCTCCTAAAAGAACTCTTTCAATTGGACCCCAACAACCGCCTTTCAAGATTTTCAAACTTTGAAGACAACAATGTGCACTAATTCGTTCTGGCTCTTCCCCACTTCACAAAGACATTTTTGTTGGAATGTGATTGTGTGGAAAGGATTTGGCATTGTCCTTATGCAAGAGGGTCGACCTTTTGGCCTTCACTAGCAAGTAACCGTTCTAAAAGAATTGGAACCCATTTATGAAAAAAGAAATGTTGGCGATTCTTTATGCCGCTGAATTATGGCATCCTTATCTCTTTGGGGCAACGCATTCCAAATTGTCAATTCATCAAAGCCTCAAGTACTTTCCGGAACAACGCATTCCCGTGAGCAACAACAAAAATGGGCTAAGCTCTTTGGATATGATTATGAGATCATTTACAAGAAGGGTAAAGACAATGTCACATGGATGAACCGTCTCCGGAAATAAGAAGACTAAGGATCCCTCTTTCTCTTTTCCTTCATTCTACCTCGATTGGTCGCTAGCACCGTGAATGGCTTCAAGACCCCAAAAGTTTGCATCTGATCCAACAATCAGAACAAGGCTCGCTCCCCTGTATCGCTCTGCATGAGCTTTGATACAAAGTCCCTTCTTGTATTTAAGTAAACAACTACCAAATCCACAGACTTTCCTGAAGCTTCATGCTACACCCACAAATGGCATTCAGGTTCACCAAAACATATGACCGAAGCCAAACGCTCTTTTTCCTCGGGATGCGAAACAGACATCCGTAAGTTTGTGGCTAAAATGTGAGGTATGTCACCAAATAAGTAGAAACAATCAAATCTCCAGCACTCAACTGACTCCGGCCCCCGCTATTTGGAAGGATATCTCATGGATCTTTCTATTACAGGTTTACCCAAATCCGGGAATAAATCAGCCATAATGGTGGTGGTGGATCGCCTTTCCAAGTATGCCTATTTTTGTGCTCTAAACCACCCATTTAATGCGATCCAAAGTGGCTCAAATTTCATGGATCAGTTCTTCAATATTCATGGCATGCCAAAATCTATCGTTTCCGACGAGACCCAACTTTCACAAAGCAATTTTGGCAAGAACTGCTTAAGCTACAAGGCAATAATAATTGCATCTCACCAGCTTATCATCCCCATGTATTGGTCAAATGGAAGTCGCCAACCGCGTTTGGAAACATATCCGAGATGCTTTGCCTTCCTAAAAACAACACCCGGCCTAATGGTTACCCCACGAATGGTGACTACATACCATTCAACCACCACATGACTCCTTTAGCAGCATGGACAAGCCACCTTCAGTTCTCTTCTATATACTCTACCTGCACTAAGGTCCAAGCTGCTGACTAAACACTACAAAATTGAGAGGATATCCTTTTCAGACTTTAAAGAGAACTCTGTCATACCCATTAGAATGAAGTGTTATGATCAAGGTCGCCCAACGGCCAATTTGTAGAAGGATTAGGTGTTTCGTGGATCAGAACCATATAAGAAAACTTCCTCAAGGCCTATAAGGTCGTATTAGCACCTAAATTTTTATGGCCCTTTACACAGCTCTCAAGCTGCAGGGACACCAGATATCAGTTAGCTCTACCCAACAATAGTTACATCCTATTTTTCATGTTTCATGCTTGAAAAGGTGATTGGAACCAGTGCCAAATTCAAAACCAACCTTCCATAGTTAGCAGAAGAAGGATCCATATGGTTACAACTAGAAGCAGCTTTGGGACCAAATGGAGCGTCAGCCTATGTCGAGAACCATCAAGGAAGTGCTAGTACAGTTGAAATATATGACTCAAAGCAGATGCCACTTGGGAAACCAACTACCATTCTAAGGTCAGCTTCCATTTCACTGAGGACAAGGCTATTTTGGGGCTGACATGTTAAGGTCCTAACCCACATAGGTAGAACAATGTACCCTGATGTAACAGGTCAATATTAATAAGGCCTTCAATAAAATAGAATATGAGGATGTAAGAAGATCTAATAGAAGCTTCCCGGCTTCTAGAAGGATCTTCCTCTATATGCTTCTCTTTACTGCATTGTTGTTTAGTATAAATAAGGGTCGAGGGTATGAAAACCGAAAGCTAGATTATTGTATCAGAAATGCCGACTGAGGTTTTTCCTCAAAGAGGCTCAGGAACATTGCTTTCTGAATCAAAGTAGTTCTTTCTATTGCTATTTCGTGATATCATTTATGTGTATTATATGAAGATTATGCTGGATATTTTACTGTTATTTTGCCATTTCTAGCATTTTATTTTTGTTCTGCATATTTTGTATATCTGGTATCTTGCAATGTTTGTCTTGGCAGTGCGTCGGTACCTTGATGGGTGAGGAGAAGATATCTCTGTACTCTTCCATGATCTTGTCCACTTGATTTTGCTACAAAGAGAGGCTATGTGTAGAGGTCATGGATGTGGCGATGACCTTCTACTTATTGCGAGCACAAATCACAAAGAACCTGAACTTCCCGGTCTGTGAAATGACCTTACTACATTGATTAGCAAAGATTAAAGAAATAGTGGTAGAAGACGCTACCTATGGTATCCTGTACAATTGTCTACCCAAAGTAATAATAACACTGCGGGGTATAGACTCATACACAACATTTCACTTCCAAAAATATGGCTGGCCTAAAAGAAAATCACAAACTTCAAGGGGAGAAATATCACACACTACCTTGTCTTTGAAGGGCTTGATGCTGTAGGGAAGATGACACTGTTGGCTGACGTGGAGATCTCATGCTTGGAGAAGCCATCCAATGGTGTGGGGCTGCGAGTGCGATGTTATAGACAGGTTCAGTCACTTGACGACCTTTGCTGAAATCAGGTTCTTCTTACTGCCTCTATCGACAATAAAATGCAACATAGTCCCCTTTACCCACATTTGTGTGTGAAAGAGGCATTCCCCTTCCTCTGGTTCTTCTGATTTGCTTGGTTGGAATTTTGTGGCAGTGACAGTGGCACTGGGTTTGACATCACTGATCCGCTTCACACTTTCTGGATTTGATTTAGAGTTAGAATCCGCCTCTGATTTAGAGGCTTTCATCTCGACCACTAGTGACTGCTTGGAGCGACATTCTTCGATGTTGTTCCAAGGGATTTTATGGTATTCACACCATTTCCTCATGTCCTTATTCGACTTCTCATTACCCTTCTTGGGTTGCGGCTTGGATTGGTTGTCCTTAAAGTGGACATATTTTCTCTGTCCCCTGTTTTGTGGGTTAGAGCTTCCTTTTCCCTACTTCGGCTGTGAGGATTTTGTAGATCCAATCTCTCGCCTCTTCTGCTTAAATTTATGCTCGATCTTGAGAACATATCTATAATCTGCACCTAATGATGCGATGTCTAGAAACTCCATTTATGCTTGAATGCATCTGTGTAGACAACCGTGATATTTGAGAACTAGATGTCGTTCAGAGTCTTTGATACCCAATTTGGTGCACAGGGTATGGAAAATAATGGTGAAATATGGTACTCTTTGGTCCCTTTCCTGACACAACGTGGTCCATCTTGTGTACTGTTCCTCATAGCTTCAAACATGGTAGTACTATTATTTAATGGAATCCTTGAAACAATCCCATGTGGGGTTACCACAAATATTGCAGATTCCTCTATGGCCCTTTGCTCAGAGTAAGTATCCCACTAGTACTTAACATTGGGGATGACCTTGAGGAGTGAAAAAGTAATATTTTCCCTGTCGAAAAAATTGTGGACCGAAAAAATACCCTTCGAGCAAATTCAACCACTTATCTACAACATTCGCATCTATCAGTCCTTTAAACAATGGAATATCAAAATTTACTTGTACCTTTAAGGGGGTTTCATGGTCTCTTGATGAAGATGCATCTCCCGTGGGCAACCGCTGAAGGATCTGTGCAAAATTTTCCATCATTTCATTCCTTTGTCGCGCAAGGGCTTCCTTATGAAATTTTTTAAAAGGATATTTTGCTCCATAATATTTCTTCTTGTCCCCCGTGGGTTTGTTTTCGGGATTGACGTGGCCGATATTGCAAAGACTTGAATGGTTCGCGTACAAACTTCTTGTACGTAGATCTTGTAGGGGACATGCATGAAGAAAAATAAATGAAGAGCAGACTGCTCTGATACCACTGATCCAAATTTATGAGCAGAAGGAAAGTAATAACAGATTGAATACAATAACACAGAGATACAGATAACAACAACAAATATCCAGTGAACAATAACTTTTATTGAATAAATAAAATAGGTTGAAATTGTAAAACTGCAGAACTGAAAACAACTTGCTCGAATGGTGGTAGCTATTTCTGAGAAGAGATGTGGCTTCTACGCGCATCCGTCTGAGTAGAATGATTACAATGAGGCTCGGAAGGAATTTTTTTAACATTACCCATGAATTCCAAAATTCTAGACATCCAAAAACCTAACCCTAGGAGATGAAACACCAAAAGTTATGTGGGCCCTAATGGGTAAGTTGGTACCTCAACTTCCTAGGGTCGTAAATTTTTCATATGACCTTCGTTTTAGGCGCTTGATAGCCCGTTGGAAAGGTATTTTTGAGAAATACACATTACGCAATCAAAATCTAACTCCATCTACATTTTGATTGTGGCAAGTCAAAAAACATTGTTTAGGGCCCCAAAACAGCCCTGGAAGTACAAAAGGATGTACTGACATGAAAAATTCCAAAATAATCCAGTTAGATTAGGTGGGAGGCCACCAATATCTACCTAGAAGCTGTGTAGGGCTTCAAATATCCCTGAAGTATATAACCCACAATTAGAAATAATTACAGAAGAACGTGCTAAACTAAAAAACGTCAAGAGGAGCCAGTTGGAATAGATAGGTGGCCACCAATATCTAGCTGGATCAGTCCTCCCCACTTAGGAAGAAATGGTTGCCATTGTGTTGAGTGCTCCTATCAGGTGAGAAAAATTATTTTGAATTTAGCCCTGTGTGATCGACTCGCCTTGATGTAGGAGCTTCCCTGGCTTGACAACTCAATAAAGCTGGATCCTCTGCTGGAGAGTGCCCTTGACTTGTGTGTCCACTAGATGATCAATGGGTGCCTGTTCCATGCAGTCAGGGTTGAGCTCTTTTTGTGTCAAATATTTTTCAATCTCCGAGGTGTCCAATAATGGTGGAAAATATGGACGAAGGAGGTCCACATTGAACACTAGGTGTAAGCCAAGGAAGGGTTGAGTGTTGAGCTCAAATTCATTGATACCCACAACCTTGGTGATAGTGTAAGGCCCATAGAGAAGTGGTCAGAGCTTCTAATGGGACCCTATACAAATGTAACCAGAGCTTGTCTCCCACCTAAAACTGGAGTGGTACCCGATGTTGATCATGGCACTGCTTGTACTTAGCATTGGATTTCTACAAAATATCGTGGACATGTTGGTGGATGTGCTAAATCTTCTCAATGAATTTGGTGGCTTTTTCAGCCTCAGATTGAACATGGGAAGATTCTTCTTGTGTGGTTGTAAGAGGTAGTGAAACATCAATGGGACCCAAGTTTTGGAATCCTAGCCCCACCTCAAATGGGCTATGGCCGATGGAGCTATGGAGAGACCTATTGTAGCTGTGCTGAACATAGGGAAGACTATCATCCCATGTATGCAGATGCTTAGAGTTGTACATGTGCATGATGTGCACAATCATCCAATTAATGACCTTTGTGTGGCCATTGGTTTGGAGGTGGAAAGTAGTGGATTTAGTGAGCTTGATGTCCAACAATGACTAGAGACTTGACCAAAATGTGTTGAGGAACATTTTGTCCCAATCTGATGTGATGGTCTATGGTATCTCAAAATTGACCCACACCCATTCGAAGAAGAGCTTGGTAGTATCTGTCATTGTGATGGTCTTCTTGCAAGCTGTGATAATGGCCATCTTCAAAAATCGATAAACCACCACAAATACACAATCATTGTCGTGCTTGGTGGACCGAAGGCCATACATGTAATCCATTGATATGGATTCCCAAGGCCTATCGGGAGTAGGAAGAGGGGTGTATAATCCTTTCTTCTTGATCATTGGCTTGGCAATGACACATGTAGTGAAAGATATGATATACTTGTTCACGTCTTGTCAAATTTTTGGCCAATAAAAGTGTTTCTGTAGAACGCCAACAGTGTTCTCCCCACCAAAATGTCCTGCCATCTGACTATAGTGAGCCTTCCAAATCATCTTTGCACACTTTCTTGTGGGAACAAATAGGTGGCCCAAATGGCATAATAGTCCAACCTATATGTGAAAATCGGTGACATTCACTCCTGTACCCGAGAGATGATAGGTGGTGGAGAAGTCAGGGTCATGTTGATAAAGTTGGGGCCACTCATATGCCTCATGCCCACAAGAATGGAGGACTGTGGTGAGTGAAACAACGAGAGGGAGACTGAGGCAATCAATGACATGATTTTTGCTCCCTGTTTTATTCTTGATGTTGAGATGGAAATGCTATAGGTATGTGGACCACTTTTGATGGCGGTCATTCTGCAACTTTCCCTGTGTCTGTATGAACTGTAGAGGCTTGTGATCAATGTGGATGATTGTCTCCTTTCCTAGAATGTAATGTTTCCATTGACGACATGCTTGCACAATGGAATACATTTCTTTGTCATAGGTGGGGTATTTCCAGATAGTATCTGAGAGTGTCTCACTATGGTATACTACTGGATGACCATGTTGAGTGAGAACTCCACCTACAACATAGTTAGAGGCGTCAGTCTCAATATTGACTGGTTGTTGCAGATCAGGTAAGGAGAGTAATGGAGCTGAGCATAAGTGATGCTTCAGATCATCAAATGCTTGTTGTTGTTCCTACCCCCATGAAAAATTTTCCTTTCCATCGCCCTTGGTTACTTGGTTGAGGGCCCATGCAATATGAGAGAATCCCAACATGAACCTTTGGTAAAATTTAGCAAGTCCCAAGAAGCTCCAAAGCTTAGTTAGTGTGGTCAGGGCTAGCCAATCAAGAATGACTTGGATCTTAGATAGATCCACAGAACCCATGCTCATCGACAATGTAGCCCAAGTATTGGACCCTGTTAATTCTAAAGGAGCATTTTTCCAAGTTGGCATATAGATTGTGCTACGGTAGAGTGCCCAAAACCTATTGAATATGCTGCATGTGCTCCTCTCAAGTTCTGCTGAAGACAAGGATGTCATCCAGATATAACACCACAAAAGAGTTGGTGAAGGGTCTCAATACATCATCCATCAATCTCATGAAATTTGTTGGTGCATTTGTTAATCCAAAGGGCATGACCAACCATTCGAAGAGAACTTCTTTATATTTGAAAGCTATCTTCCATACATCAATTGGTTGGATGGGAACCTGGTGGTAGCCAAACTTTAGGTCAATATTGCTGAAGAACTTTTCCCCCTTGAGTTGGTCAAGAAGGTCATCAATTCAGGGAATTGGATATTGGTTCTTGACTGTGATTTTGTTTAATTCTCTGTAATCAATGCATAGCCACCATGTTTTGTCTTTCTTTTGCAACGACACAATTGGAATTCCACAAGAGGAGAAGCTGGGTCAGATGTGCCCCTTTTGAAGAAGCTCTTGGATCTGGTGCTTGATTTCGTCATTTTCCATTAGCGAGCACTGATAGACTGGTCCATTAGGTAGTGATGCACTAGGGGTTAGATCAATTGGATGCTTAACTTGGTAGTGCATTGGTACCCTGGTGGGTGAGGAGAAGATGTCTCTATACTCTTCCATGATCCCATCCACTTGCATCTGTTGCAAAGATAGGCTCTGTGTAGAGATCACATATGTGGCAATGACCTTTTGCTTTCTGCGAGCACAAATAGAAAAGAAGATGAACTTCTTGGTCTGTGAAATGACCTTAATGCATTGCTTAACAAAGATTAAATAAATAGTGGTAGGCGATGCTACATCTGGTATCCTGTACAATTGTCTACCCAAAGTAATAATAACACTGTGGGGTCTAGACTCATACACAATATGTCGCTTCCAAAAATATGGCTTGCCTAAAAGAACATCAAAAAATTCAAGGGGTGCAATATCACACAATACCTCGTCTTTGAAGGGCTTGATGCTGTAGGGAAGACAACACTGTTGTCTAATGCGAAGATGTCGTCCTTGGCGAAGCCAACCGATGGTGTAGGGCTGCGGGTGCAGTGTTATTGGTAGGTATAGCAGCTTGTCGACCTCTGCTGAAATCATGTTCTTATGATTGTCTTTATCGACAATGAAATGCATTAGAGTCCCCTTTACCGACATCTGTGAGTGAAAGAGGTGTTCCCCTTCCTCTAGTTCTTCTGGTTCACTTGGTTTGACTTTGGTGGTAGTGATAGTGGCACTGGGTTCAACATTGATGATCCACTTCCCACTTTCTAGATTTGATTCAGAGTCAGAATCTGCCTTTGACTTGGAGGCTTTCAGCTTGACCACCAGTGACTGCTTGGAGCGACATTCTTCGGTGTTGTGCCAAGGTATTTTATGGTATTCACACCATTTTCCCGTGTCCTTCATCGACTTCTCATTACCCTTCTTGGGTTGCGGCTTGGAATAGTTGTCCTGAGAGTGCCATATTTTCTCTGTCCCGTGTTTTGTGGGTTGGGGATGCCTTTTCCCTGCTTCAGATGTGAGGAGTTTGCATATCCAATCTCTCACCTCTTCTTCTTAAATTTAAGCTCGATCTTGACAACATATCTATAAGCTGAACCTAATAGAAAATACATTTATGTTTGAATGTATCTATGTAGAAAGTCATAGTATTTGAGCACCATATGTCATTCAGAGTGTTTGATACCCAATTTGGTGCACAGGGTATGGAAAATATTGGTGAAATATGGTACTGTTTGGTCCCTTTCCAAACGTAGCATGGTCCATCTTATGTACTAGTCCTTGTAGCTTCCAACATGGTAGTATTGTTCCTTAATTGCACCCTTGAAGGAATCCCATGTGGGGGCGACCACAAATATTTCAAATTCCTCTATGGCCCTTTGCTCAGAGTAAGTATCACACTAGTCCTTAACACAGGGGATGGCCTTGAGGAGTGAAAAAGTAATCTTTTCCCTGTCAAAAAAATTGTGGATTGAAAAATACCCTTCGAGAAGATTCAACCATTTATCTACAACATCCGCATATATCATCTTCAAATAATGGAATAAAAAAATTTACTTGTACGATGAAGGGGGTTGCATGGTTGCTTGATGAAGATGCATCTCCTGTGGGTAGCCACCAAAGGATCTGTGCAAAATTGTCCATCATTTCATTCCTTTGTCCCTCAAGGGATTCCTTGAGAAACATTTTAAAAGGATCTCCTGCTCCATCATCTTTCTTCTTGGCCCCCATGGGTTGTTGTCGAGCTCGGCATGGTCGATCTTGAAAATGATCGGCTAGTTCGAGTCCCAAATTCTTGTACCCAGATCTTATCAGGGACATGCATGAAGAAAAACGAATGAAGAGAAGACCACTCTGATACCACTGATCCAGATTTATGAGCRGAAAGAAAGGAATAATAGACTGAATACAATAACACAGAAATATAGAGAACAACAATAGATATCGAGTGAAYAATACCTTCTATTGAATAAATAAAATATGTTGAAACTGTAAAACTATAGAGATGAAAACAAATTGTTCGAATGGTGGTATCTATCTTTGAGAAGATATGTGGTTGATACGCGCATCCGTATGAGAAGAATGATAACAATGAGGCTACAAAGGCCTTTTTTTAACATTACTCATAAATGCCAAAACCCTAGAAATCCAAAAACCTAACCCCAAGAGATGAAACACCAAAAGTTATTTGGGCCTCGATGGATAAGTTGGTACCTCAACTTCCTGGGGTCATAACTTTTGCACACAACCTCCATTTTAGGCATGTGATAGCCCATTGGAAAGGTATTTTCGAGAACTACACATTATGCCATCAAAATATGACTCCATCTACAATTTGACTATGGCAAGCCAAAAAAACAATGTTTAGGGCCCCAAAACGACCCTGGAAGTACAAAAAGATGTATTCACATGAAAAATTCCAAAATAATCTGGTTGGATTAGGTGGGCGGAAACCAATCTCCACCTCAAAGCTGTGTAGGGCTTCAAACAACCCCAGAGTGTAGAACCCACAATTACAAATAATTACAAGAGAATGTGATGAACTAAAAACTGTCAAGAGGAGCTAGTTGGAATAGGTGGGTGGCCACAAATATCCACCTGGATCACGAGGCCCGATTGGAAATGGAATTGGAGCGCTCATTGCTACATATTTTCCAAGGACACTGAACTCATCCCTACGATTTCCTTTAGACCAACACGTGGTACATCATACATGCTCACACATGAATTTTTCCCTAGCCATGTCCTGCAATTGCATCTTTATTTTGGCTAGTTGTGACTGCACCTGCATGAATCCTGCTGATGTCTCTTGCCCTCCTGGTGTATCCCCCAAGCGCATGGAAATATCCACTACTTATTCTTGAGCCATCATCTTCTTCTAGGTGAATGGGACTTGGATATGGGGGAGTAACCCCGCAATAAACCATTCTCTATGCTATATGACCTGGATCCAGAACGTCAGCCTATCCAACAAAATCTTGAATCATTGATCATAATCCCACACAGTTTCTCCTTGTTTCTACTTAATCTCCTTGATTCCCGTAACACACTGAGACTTTGAATTAGGCTTTCAAAATTCCTTAAGTATATCTCTTTTTATTTCTATTAGGGACCTCATTTGTCCTACTAGCACGATGGCCTTATACTTCATGTACCACATGAAGGATCTATCCCTGAATGTGGTTTCGAGCTGTGCAATATTTGTTGCTTTGTATGTGATCCTCTTCATAGAACATATTTCTTCACACGTGAATCAATGCTATTCAACATCATCCTTACCCATTCTATGGAACACATGTAACCTTAGGGTACTATTCTGATTCACCATCCTCAATATCAAACTAATTCCTCAGATCCGAGTGTTGGGTGTCAATATTCTCAATATTGATACTCTTCTTAATGAAGTATCATCGACTTCACCTTCTTCACTCATCTTTTATATTATATCTCATCCTACTCTTTCTCCTATTCCAATCGCCTCACTATCTATTGTTCTCTCTTATTGATTAC